>MCJB01049276.1:0-41454 GCA_002018475.1 Nicotiana obtusifolia
ATTCTCATCGTGCCATCTTTCTTTTTCACAAATAGAACCGATGCACCCCAAGGTGACACACTAGGCCGAATGAACCCCTTATCTAGGAGTTCCTGAAGTTGCTCTTTCAACTCCTTCAACTCTGCTTGTGCCATACGATACGGTGGAATAGAGATGGGCTGAGTGCCCGGCACCAAGTCAATGCCAAAATCAATATCCCTGTCCGATGGCATGCCCGGCAGGTCTGCAGGAAATACATCAGGAAAATCCCGCACAACTAGAACAGAATCGATGCTTGGAGTCTCAGCTCCAACATCCCTCACCAATGCTAGGTATGCAAGGAAACCCTTCCCAACCATATGGTGGGCTTTCAAGTATGATATCACCCTACTAGGAATATAATCAGTCACGCCACGCCACTCGATCCGCAGCACACCCGGCATAGCCAAAGTAACTGTCTTAGCATGACAGTCTAAAATAGCACAACATGGAGATAGCCAATCCATTCCCAAAATGACATCAAAATCTACCATGCTTAGTAGTAATAGATCCACTCGGGTCTTCAAACCCCCCAATAGTTACTACACACGACCGATACATACGGTCTACAACAACAGTGTC
The DNA here is from genome assembly GCA_002018475.1 of Nicotiana obtusifolia. NCBI lineage: Eukaryota > Viridiplantae > Streptophyta > Magnoliopsida > Solanales > Solanaceae > Nicotiana > Nicotiana obtusifolia. The sequence goes on from MCJB01049276.1 coordinate 601, forward strand.
GCCCGCTGGGGTAGACACATGAACAGGTAAAGCAAGAAACTCCTGGGGCGTACTCAAATAATGAGCAAAATATGAGGACACATATGAATAAGTGGAACCGGGATCAAATAATACAGAGGCATCTTTGTGGCAGACTGATACAATACCTGTAATAACGGCATCTGAAGCACTGGCATCTGTCCTGCCTGGAATAGCATAGAATCGGGCCTGGCCACCGTCTGTTCGCCCTCCCCCTCTTGGGTGACCTCTAGCTACCTGACCTCCACCTCTAGCTGGCTGGGCGGGTGGTAAAGTAACTGGATCGAAAGTCGAGGATTGACCCCTCTGTTGGGACGATCTAGCACCACGATGAGGACAATACCTCCGCATGTGGCCCATCTCGCCACACTCATAACAGTTCGCTGGTGCACTAGCAAATGCACTCGGCTTAGAAGGACCCTGGGCCGACGGAGCATGGGCTGGAAGGGCACTGAGTGATGACTGACCCTGCTGCAACCCATGATAACCACGACCTACAGATGCCCCACAATAATCTGGACGGCCTGGCTGAGCACGCCTGAAGGAACGGCTTCTACCCTGCTGAAACTGGCCCCTCGAAGGAGCACCACTGTAACTGCCCGATCCTCGAGGCCTCTTAGCCTCCCTCTCCTCTTGCTCCTGACGGCGAACCGTCTCAATCTCGCGAGCTATATCAACCACCTCCTTGAAGGTAGCACCCAATACTCTCTCCCTTGTCATGAGGATACGGAGATGATAGTTAAGGCCATCCATAAACCTCCTGATCCTTTCACGATCAGTCGGTACCATCCAGATAGAATGTCAAGCCAACTCAGAAAATCTTGACTCATATTGTGACACAGTCATATCCCCCTGTCGCAGCCATTCAAACTGTCTGCGCAGCTCCTCTCTACGGGACTGCGGCACATACTTCTCCAAGAAGAGAGTGGAGAATTGTTGCCAAGTAAGGAGCGCTGCATCAACCGGCCTACGCCTCTCATACGCCTCCCACCAATTAAAGGCAGCTCCCGTAAACTGAAAGGTGGTGAATGCCACACCACTAGACTCAAGAATCCCGGCTGTCCGGAGCATTCGCTGACATTGTCAAGAAAACCCTGGTCATCCTCGCCGCTCTGCCTCTACCACGACCACGACCGCGTCCACGGCCTCTGGCGGCCTCAGTGGGTGGCACTGGTAGTCGTCCACCTCGTCCGGTAGTCTGCAGCCTCACCATCTATGAGAGAACAGGATAGCAGAAGTTTTAGTACTCAGATCAACAAGTTCGCACGATAAGAATATCAAGAATATGGAATTTTCCTAAAAAGGTTCTGCAGCCTCTCGAAGATAAATACAGATGTCTCCGTATCGATCCGCGAGACTCTACTAAACCCGCTCATGACTCGTGAGACCTATGTAACCTAGGCTCTGATACCAAGCTGTCACGACCCAAAATCCCAACCATGATCGTGACGGCGCCTCTCATGAAGACAAGGCCAGCCAATTCAAACTAAACTTTATTCAAACAGTTAAACAATACGAAAATAATATAAGTACGGTTTAATAACAGTAATTTGCGGACAAATAAAGTGAACCATCCCGACTACAGCACGAACCGGGGTGTCACAAAGTCATGAGCAACTAATGAAAATCCTAATAATAATATTACTATTACAATATCTTTGGCACAATTGTTGGAATATAGTGGAAACAACAAGATAAAAGAGATACGGGGCTGCGGACGCCAACAGCTACCTCGTAGTCTCTGAATCGCCGCCCTGACAGTAATAATCAATGTCTCGGAGCGGAACCGATAAAGCCTGAATCTGCACACAGGGTGCAGGGAGTAATGTAAGTACTTCCAACTCAGTGAGTAATAATTATAAATAACAACTGAAGGTAAGAAAACACATAAGGCATACGGCAATCCATAACGAAACAAATAAACATGTAAATATCTCAAGTAAACAACATGAAGTGAAAGAAAACAGCATGACTAGCCACGTCATGTCTCGTGACGGCGTGTCACCCGATCCCATGGGTACCCTGCGCTCACTAGGGGTGTACAGACTCCGGAGGGGCCCCTTACGGCCCAAGCGCTATATCTCGTGACAGCGTGCCACCTGATCCATTCACATCACATCTCGTGGCGGCGTGCCACCCGATCCCATTTACATTATTTGAAAAGTCATTTAACATTCAAAACTGTGTTCAAGAAATGAATCAAATCAGTTAGGAAACAGTGATAAATTACCCCTGAAGGGTTCACATAACGGCACGAAGCCCAAATATGATTGAGTAAACAGTGATAAATACCCCTGAAGGGTTCACATAACCGGCACGAAGCCCAAATATGGCAGTCAGCCCAATTCACGATGATATCAAATAACTTTCAATCAAATATATAGTAAAATCATCAATCGGGATGGACCAAGTCACAATACCTAGTAGTAAACAACCCCACGCTCATCATCCAGCACGTGCCTCACCTCAATATAGCACTACGATGTTCAATCCGGGATTTCAAACCCTCAGAGCATCATTTAAGATCATTACTCACCTCAAACCGGCTAAATCCTTAGTCTGCGACGCCTTTGCCCTTTGAATTGACCTCCACGTGCGTCAAATCTATCCAAATTCAGAACAAATACATCACAATATGCTATGGGGACAAAGCCCAAGTGAAAACAATCGAAAATACTAAGAATTCCCGAAATTAGAAAAACCCGAGCCCCGAGCCCACTTCTCAAAATTCAAAATTTTTACCTCATCGGGTTCCTTATCTCCTCACGAGTTCAACCATACAAGATTTATCAAATTCCAACATCGGATCGACCTTCAAATCTTAAATCTAAACTTAGGGTTTTTCACAATTTTTCCCAACTTAAGTCATCAATTAATTGCTAAAAACAGTGATAAACTGAGGTAATTCCTCCAAAATTGAGTCAGGAACACTTACCCCGATGTTTCTCTTGGAAATCCTCCAAGAATTGCTTCAAAACTTGCTTCAATCCGAGCTCCCTAGCTCCAAATATGTTTAGAACGGTCAAATCCCCTTCTTTAAGAATTTACCCAAGAAAATCTCCTTTGGATATAGTTTTGAGGTTGATTTGCTGTGATTTTATGGTGTTTGGAGGTGTTTCTCTTCGCGGGTGACAAAAAATGGCTTTGGTATGGCAAATGGGCACTGATTTCTATTTATAAAGGGGTAAAAAATCGAGAAAAAACACCCTGTCCGGCCCGATATGTGATCGCATACCTGTCGCATAACAGGTATGCGGTCCGCATTTTTGACGCATTTTCGACATTGAATTTGTCCAGGTTTCTGTCCTGGTACGCGATCTCAGCATGGTGAAATGCGGTCCGCATTTCATGTTTGCGTTTCGCATTTCGACCGCATTCTTGACGTTACATTTTTTTCAATTCACTGTCTCAGTTTGCAGTCCCGATGTCAGATATGCGGTCCGCATTTCTGACCTGAACTTTGCCCAGGAACCTGCCTGGATTTGCGATCTCCCTGTGAGATATGCGGTCCGCATTTGAGATATGCAGTTCGCATTCTCACATCTGGTTTTTCTGAAATTTCCTTTTCCAACGATGAATTAGTCCGTTTAACCACCCAAAACTCACCCGAGGCTTCTGGAACCTCAACCAAACACGCCAACATATCCCATAACATTATTCAAACTTGTTCCAACCTTCGGAACGCTCAAAACAACCTCTCAACACCCATTCGCGTCGGATTCAAGCCTAAGGATTTCAAAAATTCTCTAAGTCACTCTTTTGATCTAAACCCAATAAAACCACGTCCGAATAACCTGAAACTTTACACACAAGTCCTAATTCACATATCGAAGCTACAACAACTTTCGAAATTCCATTCCGACCCTCGGATCAAAATCTCGCCTATCAACCGAAAATCGCCAAAATTCTAACTTCACCAATTCAAGCCTACTTCTACACGGGATCTCTGAAACAAATTCCAATTTCACTACTAATTCATAAATCATCTCCCGAAACTAATCGAATCATCGGAATTCGCATCCGAGCCTCCTAACTCATAGGTCAACATCCGGTTGATTTTTCCGATTTAACCTTTCTTGAAAGAGACTAAGTGTCTCATTTCTTACCAATTTCACTATGGACTCAACTACTCAACTTGGTTACATAAAACACAGATAACGCAACATAATGAGACAGAAAATAAGAAAGACGGAGTGGTAACCCATGAGACAACTGACCGGGTCGTCACAAGGATACTCCGAAAACAGCTTACAGGACCCGGTATAGGCACTTTGAATTTTTGGTGATGTCTTTTGGGATAACGAGTGCCCCAGTAGATTTCATGGATCTTATGAATCGATTAATTCTTGTATATTCACGAAGTCGAGAGAAACATGCAGATCATCTCAGGGCAGTTATGCATACTCTGTATCAGCACAAGCTGTATCCAAAGTTTTTGAAGTGTGAATTTTGGCTTGAATCTGTCACATTCTTGGGTCATGACGTCTCCAGTGAAGGAATCAAGGTTGATCCTTAGAAGATCGCAGTTGTGAAGAATTGGCCTAGACTTACAACTCCAACCAGTCGTAGTTTCTTGGGCTTAACTGGGTATTACAGGAAGTTTGTGGAGGTGTTCTCTACTCTTGCCTCTCCATTGACTAAATTGATGCAGAAGGCGGCTAAATTCCAATGATCAGACGCTTGCGAAAAAAGCTTCCAAGAGTTGAAGTTAAGATTGACTACAGCTCCGGTGTTGACCTTACCAAAGGGTACGGATGGGTTTGTTGTATATTGTGATGCTTCAAGAATCGAACTAGGGTGTGTGTTGATGCAACATGAAAAGGTGATTACTTATGCTTCTAGGAAACTCAAGAATAACGAGAAGAACTATTCGACACATGACCTAGAACTTGCGGCAGTGGTGTTTGCACTAAAAATTTAGCATCATTATGTGTATGGGGTCCATGTGGATATATTCACGGACCATAAGAGCCTTCAATATATTTTCAAGCAGAAGGAACTGAATTTGAGGCATAGAAGATGGCTTGAGTTACTCAAGGACTACGACATCGATATCCTATATCATCCGAGGAAGGCTAATGTTGTGGCAAATGCTCTTAGCCAGAAATCCATGGGTAGTTTGGCTCACTTGGAGGCATGTTGCTCCAAAAAGCACACACAAGTATACGTGGTGGACAAGTAATATAGAATTGTAAGTTCAGATATCGTACCCACAGGGACTTGTGATTAACTATTTACCAAGTTCAACTAAGACAATTAATCTATTCGAGAACTTTTCTAAAGATTATTAACTACAACTAATCTAGAGTAGAAAACTATGAAATTCAAGAAAATACATCGGCAAGCTTAGATACGAATTCAAGGGGAGAAAATATTCCAAAGCTATGGATTAGCTAACAATCTCGTTGAGTCTTCTACTTAAATTCTGTAATTAATTTATCTGGTTTATTGGTTGATAGGGTTAATATTACTCGTAGATTCTCCCGAAGTACTACCCCTCCTATTCAAGCTAGTGGTGTATTATTCTACAAAACAAGTGCACCTTTCTTTCTTTCATTAGTTCCACTAAAAAGCCACCCAACACTTAGTCCTTACTTCTTCTAGTGCTCATTTCACAGTTAAAGTACTTTCAGAAGTAACAGGATTAAAATAATGTCAATTAAGAAACAAAAGGGTATAGGCTCGTAATGTAGGTTCCAATTAAGAGTCTATAGGCTCAAAAGGGTTTACTAGGGATCATTTTCTAAAAAGGCTAAAATTCACAAGACATATGAAAGAAAGCCTATTATAATCTTCTAAATAGAGCAACACTTTTATTTCTCTTCAATAACATGAAGGGTAAGTTCTAGGCTAAGATGCAAAACATGGAATATATGTAAGAAATTGTTACACCCAATATTTTCACATGTAGAAGTGCGTCGTAAGCAAACTAATATAAGACAAAAAAATGAGATCATCTTTGAAAGTATATAAAGTAAGTTATCATGCTACCTCGGAGGTTACAAATATTGAAGATCATGATCAACAAGTAAAAAAGGGTTAGAAGGTTCAGAAGCTAAGGAATTGAAGATAAATGTTTCGTCAAAAGTCGACAAGTTGGGAATGTTATAACCCGTACCTTTGCGGTTAGACTAGGGTTCTTAACATGATAAGAGGTTTATGTTATAATTTATTTTAGTCTTATGATAGTCATGTGTTATATTTTGAGGTCAAGAGAATTGTGGAACAAAAGTCGATGAAAGTCATCACAAGTTACGTTCATAAGTTTTACTGAAATTTGGATCAAATGTAACTGCGATTTTCTCCCAATATACTTAGAGTTACGGGGTGTTCCACCCGTAAAATTGAAGATATATGAGTCTAGTTTCTAAAACATTAAATCGTTTGTCAATAAAACATTGGAGTAGAGAGATATATGCATTTTTGCGAGACTGCGCAGACTGTTAGGTGACAAGTAGGTGTGTCACCTACTTGCTTAAATGAGAGGATTATATATGTCCGAGAATGGGCCAATTCAGGTCGTCCAAAGAGACCGTTTATGTCACGACCCAAGCCGGAGGGCCGCGACTGGCACCGGACCCTACCCTACGGGCGCCGGCGTACCCTTCATCTAACTTTCCTTATTATCTATAAGGCTTGTCATATGTGTATAACCTTGAATAATAATTATAATGATACGTGACATTATACCATGATACGATCATACTTATATACATAATATAGCCAACAAGGCTGCAATGCAAAACCATAAAACAAATTACATACGTTTGCCGACAAGGCAATTCGACTATACATAAGTCAACCCATCACTTGTCTATGCATAAACTGACACTTGGGGCTGTGAAATAATAGTGAATTATCTGACTTTAGAAGCTTTTAAAATCCCTCTCTTAACCGACTTGGGGCTTTTAAATTTTAGCCCTTAATTTTGGCAAGTAGGTGATGCACCTACTTGTCACCTACCAGCCTGCGCAGTTCTACGGAAATACAATTATCTCAATACTCCGAGATCGTATTGACAAACGGTTTGAAGCATTGGAAACTATACTCATAGACATTTAATTTGGTAGGTAGATCACCCCGTAATTCCTTGTAAATTGGGAGAAAATCGCAGAAACATTTGACCTAACGTTTAGGTAAAATTATGAACCTAAGTTGCGACAACTTTTGTCGACTTTTGTTTCATAACTCGTTTGACTTCAAGACTTATGAAACGGATATCATATCATTCAAATAACTTAAAACATGACATCTTGGTAATATTAAACACCTCTCGATTTTCCCAAAAACGCGAGTTACAACATCCTTAACTCGTTTATCCTCTAATACTTGTTAACCACCCTTATACACCTTTGCATCGTTTAAGACCAATAGGACTAAACTCTTATTGTCTCAAAGGTAATTCTCTTCTCGAACCTAGGTAGACTGTCTTATGTGTAAACTAACACGTACAAATAAGGGTTATAACAGTTTAAAGGCGTATTTCATTCATATATTACAATGATAATAGGGCATAATAACCAAACCTAAACCCCTACAAAAATCCTCCCAAAAAATTACACACAAACCCTCATTGAATTTCTCTCCTTTTCAAGTTCTAGTTAGAGGAAAACCCTAGAGTTTGAAGAACCAAGATAGGAGTTGAGTTATTCAACAAATAAGCTAAGTTTACTTCCCTCTTTCATACATTTTCTCTGCTGGAGATGTATGGAAAGTCGTTCTATAATTGTAAGAACTAACAAGATGGTGATTGGAAGCCGTGAGTTCGAGTTATACACTTGTAGCGGACTGTTTTGTGGACCTTTTCGTGTTGCTGTTGGACTGAGTGTTTTGCTATTGTTTTATGGATTTTTGGAGGATAAATGGTGTGGATAAACACCACATAAATTAAGGGTGGTGGGCTGGTTGTTCGTCGTAATATTTTCGGGTTGTTTGACACTACTACGGTGATCGTTTTGTGTATGAAGAGATTGGGGTGTTTTGGGGTGTTTTGTAGTATTTTGTGGTGTGTATAAAGTTGGAAAATAATGTATATATGTTGTTATTGTTTTGTTCTTCTTTTGTTGGTGTTAACTTGAATTTGGAGGGAGTAAGGATTATAGGGAATATGCTACCCGTTTTAATACAAATAAGCTTGTCGTTCGTTGTGCGATAGTTGTACCTTTTGTAACTTAATGATAGTATTATTATCGTTGTTGTAGATTAAGGTGCGAAGAGGCGAGTTCAACTTGGCGATTGGAAAGATTGTGATAAGTTATGTTAAGGCTAAACCTTTCCTTCATTTTGGCATGATCCCGTAACTACATGAGTTTGATAACGAGGAATAAAGAGAAGTTCGTATTCCTGAACTTATGTACATTATCCTAGTCTCATAAGTTACAATATTCTCCCTTGTTCGGACTTTATATTCAGTTAAGTATTGTCTTCTTCCAAGAGAGCAGATGCACTATATATATATATATATATATATATACACACACAGTATTTTCACCACCATCGAGCTATAATCGATGGGCAGACCCCTATTGGGCAACCACAGATCAGATGGTAAGTTATATACCGAACCTACTATGGCCGAGCGCCTATGAGCGAGCCCAGAATGGCCTAGATACGGAGCCTAGTATGGCCGAGCTCCTATGAGCGAACCTACTATGGCAGAGCAGTTACACGTTCCGAGCCTTATAGGGCCGGACAACTATTTTACTTACTATATTGAGAGAGTTGAGTCAATATCAGCAGGTAAGTATATCTCCAGATCATCTTTGACTCCCAGTTACTTTGAGTTATTATATTATCAGTATAGTTTCAGCTTTCAGTTATTCTATTGCCTTACATACTCGGTACATTATTTCGTACTGACGTCCCATTTCGGGGGACGCTGCATTTCATGCATGCAGGTTCGGATAGACAGCTCGGAAGACCTCCTCCGTAGGTGCTATCCATGATCATCTTGATTGGTAAGCTCCACGTCCTTCGGAGTTTCCGTGTCTAGGGTTTTGAGTACATATTGTGCATATATGTATATATATTATAGGTAAGTCGGAGCCTTGTTCCAACCACAGTACATCCATCAGTAGAGGCTTGTAGACATATCATGTTAGTTAGTGCAGTATGTTGGGCTTGTAGGCCTTGGATATATATTTTTGTTGGTTTGTCATCTGTAATAGTTATGAAGGCCTTGTCGACCCATCTTTATATTGATGTTCAGTCAGAGCTAGTTTCAGTTAAGTTTTATATTTTGTTCCACAATCTTGCAATGTTGCCATATGGCCAATGTGTGACATTGTACGTTCAGAGTCCCTCAGTCGCAAGTTGGTACGCTAGGTTAAGTGAGGCACCGGGAGCTGGTCTCGCCCCTAGGTTCGGGGCCTGATAGAAATCCTCACCACACATGCCACAAGTATCAATCAAGATGGATCAGTTCTACTCTAAGACAGACGGGATCGTAGCAAACGACAAAATAAGAATAAGCTATATACAGAGTCACAACCCTGAGCCTAGGTGTTAGAAAGTCTGCTATTTTATTCATCACTCAAGCTCTTAGAGGAAAGTACTACTCAAGCTTAGGCTTAAATATGCTAGTCAAGCAAGTCACAAAGTTTTTTCTTCTCCTTCTTTTACTACTCCTAAAAAAAATCTATAATCCTAAAAATAAAAAAATTTACCCGGCTCAAGTTACATCCCCTAGAAAAGAACCGATGCAAAAAGAAAAATCAAGGGGTTTATTATCTAACTAAAACTAACTAGAAACAAAAACAAGTATTTTTGGATTTTTTTTTTCATTGGTCCTTAATCCCTCAAGAAAGTTGTCCACAAAATCTATCTTCGGGAAAAGTCCAAGTTTTCTATTTTTTTCTCAATTTTTTTTAAATATTTTTTATTAATTTTTTTTAAAACAAAAACCACTACATTGAGAAAGAATACTACAACTAAACCAAGATAGAACAGAAAATCAACCAAACAATCTCCTCAACCATATTTAAAATTGTGTAATATCCTCAATGCATCTAATAAATAAATAGAGGGCAAAAGAGACTCCCTGGTAGGTCAAAGGCCGAAGTATTAGCAGCTCACGGGATACTCGAACTTCTCCCAGGGATGATCCTTTGTGCGGGTACCTCACTCTTAGTTTCAACTACCTGCTCGATTTTTCATACGCCTACTAGTTTTGAGTCCATGTTTCTACTCCTATGAAACACAAAAACAACAATACAAAAATAACACAATAAAAAAATAAAACAAAAATAAAAAGAAATAATAGAAGTGGGTTGCCTCCCAAGAAGCGCCTTATTTATAGTCGTGACATGACTTACACCAACTTCACCACTTTCTCCTCAACCTTGAAGATATAAATTGTATCCCCAACTTTGGTTCAAGCTTGCGATTATGATTCTGGGGTGATGCTACGAAAAAAAAAGAACCAAGCAAATAATGTCGCATCTTGCACTTCTTGGCCTTTAAGTGAGGGATGTTGTTTTGTCTCATTGGCATCACAAATTTCATAATGTAAGGGTCTTGCTATTCATCTATGCAACTCTCCAAAAGCTCGATCTCCATATCTCCATCAAAACATAATGTAGAAAAATAATTAGAACGAGGACCAACACGCCCCAACTCCAAAACTGCATTATTTTTGACATCCCCCAATAATATATACTCCCTCAACCTCGGCATCATCAACAAGAACATGGTTTAATGATTGGTAAGCTCCTCAATTTGGCCTAGAAGATCTTTTTCAGCTTCACATAACTCATCACTAAATTGTTAGGCGTTGCACGCAATTGAGCTTCCAAGTCATGAATAGAACTGCCAAATTGGTCGATCTCTTGTATCAATTCAGCTCTTCCTTCTATAAAGTGTTGCATCTCATTCGTAATTTTCTCATAATAACCTCCATATTCCTCTGATAATTTCCTGTGCATATCAAGAATGCGAACATCATGTTCCACATTATCCAATTCGTTACTCCTGTCAAACTCACAAGAATTATTAAATCATCATAAGAAGGGATTGGAGTAGGATAACAACACTTAGGACAATTATTCTAATTACCACCATAAATAATATAGGATTGAGATGGTGCACGCAACTCGGTCCTGAATTTATTTTTACATTGTTGCCACAAGTGAGGTCTTTTACAATATGGACAAGGATCACAAAAATAAGAATACGTACCATTCGACCACTTTTCATTCAAAGATGCCATGTAAAAAATAATATAATTCTAACTACATTAAACTAAAATTACAAACTTGAATAGATAAAAAGTAAAAATCTAATCTAGTAAAATAATTAATTTATAAGTCCCCGGCAACGGGGCCAAAAACGTGTTGCTCCCAAATGCACACGCAAGTATACGTCATCGTACGAGTAATATACGATTTTAAGTCTAGATATCATACCCACAGGGACTCGTGATTAACTATTTACCAAATTAAACTAATACAATTAATCTATTCAAGCAATTTTCTAAAGTATGAATATTTGACTGAAACTTCTAGAGCAACAAACTAAGAGACTAAAGGAACAAGTTGGCGAAATTAGACACGAATTCAATGACAGATGATATTCTAGAGCTATGGATTAGCTAACAATCCCATTAAGTCTATTATCTAGTTTATTGGTTAACAATGTTTATATTACTCGTAGCATTCTCCCGAATTACTACTCGCCTATTCAAGCTAACCTGACGCCTATATTCCTATGGAATTAGGATTAACAAGAACGCATCAATAATTCCTATATATTAACCAAGCAAGGTGATTAGGTATATCCCTATCCTAACCGCAAATCTATTCTCGATGCTCGAGTTCAAGATCTTGCTCTACTCAATCTTATTTGCAATCTAGAATTCCCTCTCCCGAGTTCAATCCTAGATTCGTAGATAGCATTCAATTGGCGATCAAACAATAGAATAATTAAGTACAAGGTTGAATAAATAAATCAATATAATAAAATAACAAGAACAGTTCAAGCTTCAAACTTTAACGTTCATGTAGTACCCACAACTCTAGAACTAATAAACTATGAGATTAAAGGAAGAGAAGAGGAAGAAAAACTGAGCATCCTTGCTCCTGAGTGTTGCGTGCTTGTGTTTCCCTCTCAAAGTGGCGTCTTCCTCTCCAAAATAGGTTTAGACTTGCTTTTATACGAGTTGGGGGCGTCTTGGGTCGAAATAACCTTGTCCCAGACGAAATAGGAGTGAAACCCATCACCCAGCGTCCAGGGTCTCGTGGGGCGCTAGGCGCTGAAAAATTTTTGTATTTGGAAATTGAGCCACAGCTACCTGTGGCGCTACATTGTCCCAATTTTTTATTTGTTCCATATTTGCTTCAACTCATGCACGTTCGTCCCACATTGCCTCCGGATGACTCCTACACATAAAAATACCACGAATTAGCATAAATTATTAGATTACACATCCGAAATTTATGAAACATGAGTAACATGCGAGGCAATATGCATATAAATATACATGCTTTAAGCCGAATATCAAGGCACATCAAAGGTCGTTGGCCAAGGAAGTTTATTGATTGGCTAGTTTGGGAGTTCGTCTTGCGAACTCTAGTGAAGGAGGTGTGATTGTGCAAAATAGGGATGAATCATCACTTGTAGTAGAAGTCAAGGAAAAGCAGTATGACGATCTGCTATTGGCACAGTTGAAGGAGGGGATCCACAAACATAAGACCATAACTTTTTCTCTTGGCATGAATGATGGTACACTAAGGTACCAAGGGTGATTATGTGTTCCAGATGTAGATGGTCTCTGGGAAAGAATCATGACCAAGGCTCACAATTCCAAGTATTCTGTGCACCCAGGCTCTACAAAGATGTACCATGATCTTAAGGAGGAATACTGGTGAAACGATATGAAGAGGAATATAGCGGACTTTGTGGCAAGATGTCCAAATTGTCAATAAGTGAAGGTCGAACACCAAAGACTCGGTGGTTGGCACAGAACATAGAAATTTCGATGTGGAAGTGGGAGATGATCAATATTGACTTTGTGGTAGGTCTACCTCGCACGCCTCGCAAGTTTTACTCAATTTCGGTGATTGTGGATCGACTCATGAAATCAGCACACTTCTTACCTGTTAAAGCTACCGACACAGCAGAACATTATGCCCAGTTGTATATCAAGGAAATAGTCAGGTTGCATGGCACTCCAGTTTCTATCATCTCAGATCGAGGGCACAATTCACAGCTAATTTTTGGAAGAAATTTCAGCAAGGTTTGGGCACGCAGATGAATTTTAGTACAACCTTTCATCCACAAACCAACAGGCAGGCAAAGCAGAGTATTCAGACGCTTGAGGATATGTTGCACGCTTGTGTTCTTGACTTCAAGGGTAGCTGGGATGATCATTTGCCGCTCATAGAATTTTCCTACAACAAGATTTACCATGCTAGCATTCAGATGGCACCGTTCAAGGATCTATATTGTAGGAGATGTACATCTCCCATTGGGCGGTTCAATATTAGGGAAGAAGAGTTAATAGTGCTAGACCTCGTGCATCACGCTATGGAGAAGGTTAAGATCATTAAGGAACGGTTGAAAACTGCTCAGAGTCACCGGACGTGCGTCGCAAAGATTTAGAGTTCAAAAAGGATGATGGGTATTCTTGAAGGTTTCCCTATGAAGGGTATAATGCGGTTTGGGAAAAAGGAAAATTTGAGCCACAGGAATATCGGGCCATAACAGAATCATTCATAGGATTGGGCAGGTGGCTTACGGGCTCGAGTTACCTCCAGAGATGTCTTTAGTGCATCGGTTTCATGTATCTATGTTCAAAAAGGTGGTTGAAACTCGTCGCTTATTCGCTTATTATACCGGTAAAGACTATTGAGGTTAATGAAGAATTAACTTATGAGGAAATTTCGATCGCTATTCTTGATAGGCAGGTCCAAAAGCTGAGGAATAAGGAGATTGCCTAGTGTTATGGAAAAATCAACATGTGGAAGAGGCCACCTGAGAGGCCGAGGAAGACATGAAGAAGAAGTATCCTCATTTGTTTGAATAACGATGTAGTTGTATTCTATGAAAATGTTAAGAGCTTACTTGCTATAAAATATGTTCCACTTGTATAGCTTATGTTAAGGATGCTCCTTTATGGTAATATAATGCTTATGAGGTCACGGTTGGTGTTGTTTTCATGCTACGTTACATCATTGAGTTATATAAATGTTGTTACGATTAATTTGTGGGAATCTCTGGCAGGTGGATACGCCCAATTACAGGGGAAACTGTGCCGAAATTTCTAGAAATTTTGGGAGTTAGCCCAAATTGGGGGTTTGAGATGTGTGAAAGAACAGATGAGCTATGTTGGGTGATCTAGGCGGACTCTACTCCTCATTCGAGGATGAATGATCCTAAGCGAGGGAGGATGTAAGGCTCATAAATTTTACCTAGAACCCAGGGTTCTGTGCTGTCGAGGTAGGCTAACGTGTTTGAAGGTTGTAGATGATCTTCGCGACGAGTTTGATCGCCGCGGTACAGACTTTTTGGGTTGTGCAAAGAGTTGGAGAGTTAGAAGAATAATTTTTGCAGGACATGGTATTTCTGTTGTCCACTATGCGACCACAAAACTACTCCGCAGACTACAGATCCGCCGCGGAGTGGAGGAGAAGAAAAATGCAATATTTGGAGGTCGTTTTGCGATCAATTATGTGACCACATAATCATTTCGCTAGCCTCACATCTGTCGCAAACTCAACATGAAAATTTTCGGAGGGAGACTTTTGCGGTGCGTTATGTGATCGTATAACTGGTCGGCAGACCGCAGACCTAACCCGATCGGCCCAGTCTTGAAGGATAAATTTGTGGTCCCTTATGCGAATCGATATTTTTTCTATGGTCCACTCTGCGGCCGCAGAGTTGAGTTCGGAGGGTCTATTTTCTATTTTTATAACCCAACCCCATTTCTTATTATTCTCTCTTTCGGGAATGTATTCAAGTATGGTTTATGTATCAAAATGTTATGACATCTCTTCATGTTTCAAATGCAAGTTTATTATGCTGAATTTTGGAAAGAAAACTCAATGTGTATAAGACTCCTGCTGCTCATATACATATTTAAAGTCTTGACTACCAATGCTCTTATTGTTGATAATCTATGATGATGCTTGAAAGCGAAAGAAATGAGTATGAGATATAAAGTGCCGTCATCGTGCCAAGAATGAAAAATTACACTTGTGGCCAATAGTGCCAACGAAATGAAAAGAATGCGTGAAAGATTATGAAATGAGTTGTAAATATTTTATATAATAAATGTTTTTGGAGAATCCTTAGTCACCGAGAAAGGATAGGTTGGAATAGCCTATCCCTGAAACTACACGTGCTGGTATAGGAGTGATTGAAGGATAAATCCCCGTGATTGATGTGTTAGAGTTATTCCCCTTAATTGGGATGGGATTGATGTGTTGATATTATTCCCCTTAATTGGGATGAGATGATTGCTAGCGGAAGGTGATGTCAACCCACGCGGCATCTTGGTGAGACGGCTTAGCCGATCGGGACGAGATCAGACGCCATGCCGTGCATATGGTGGTGTTGTGATTGGATGTCTTGGGTGAGACGACTTAGCCGATTGGGCCGAGATCGGACTTCGTGCTAAAAGTACGGTGGTGTATCTATACTAAAGATCTCCCAATTTAAAAATACTGATATTTACTTGAACAATTATCTTTCTCTTAACATGATGCTTTAATAATGTTTGAGGCTCTCATTGATTCCATGTTTCTTTCTCCTTGTACTGTTACTCGATTCATTGAGAGAGTGTTTAGTCTTACATACTAGTACTATTCCATATGTACTAACGTCCCATTTCCAGGGGCACTACATCTTTAATGGATGCAAGTCGTTCCACAGCAGGCAGCATCGATCAGTGATAGCGGTATACCCTCTTCTCAGCTGACTTGGTGAGCCCCACTTCATATAGGGTCTTGTATCTTTTTTTCCTTATGTATAGTTTTTTGAGGTATAGCTGGGGCCTTGTTGTCGACACCATCATATTACTCTTTTGTATCCATTAGAGGCTCCGCAAACATAGTGGGTTGTATTTTGGCTTGGGTAAGTAAAACTTGAAATATTGCACTTGTAACATATGTTTCCACTTCTAGAACTACGAATGTGTAATGTACTTTGGGAATTTGTAATGAAGTAACTAATGGTAACAAAATTGGTGTCGTACATGTCATTCTCTTATTGTCTAATTCATGATATTTATCTTCACTTCATTCATGGGTAAGGTCGGGTAGAAGTCATCGAGTAGGCTTACTTGACTGGGATATCTCGGCTGAGCGCCGGTCGCGCTCTCGAAGGTTGGGGCGTGACAGTTTAAAACCCAAATTGAGGGTTAGCGTTATTATTTCATATTTAGTATTGTAGAGCTCGGTTTTTGGCATTTTTGGAGGGGATTTTCACGTCTTGGATTGGGGTAAGTGTTTTTGACTCGGATTTATAATTATTTCATGATTCCATCTTGTTTTTAGCATCTAATGAGTGGATTAAAGTGAAGAAATTAGGGATTTTGTGGAAACTTTTAAAAATCAAAAATGGAGGTTTGAAGGTCGATTTCAGGTTAGAACTGAATGATTTTGGTAAGGTTAGACTCGTATTCAAATGGGTCTCCGAAATTTGTAAATTTTGTTGGGTTCCGAGGTGCGAGCTCGGGGTTGACCTTTTGGGTTAACTTTTTGATTTTGATTAAAGGTATTAGCTTTATCGTGTGGAATTCATTCCTATAGCTTGTATTGATTATATTAAGGTTTTTATGGCTAGATTTGAGTCGTTCAAAGGCCGATTCGCGAGGCAAGGGCTTGTTGGAGTAGTGAGTTGCGCATTTGAGGTAAGTAACACTTCTAAACTTGAAACTGAAGGTATAAATCCCTAGAAAACGTGTTATATGGTTTGTGTTGGGGCGACGCACATGTTAGGTGACGGGCATGTGAGTGTGCACCATGGTATTCCTTATTCGGGTGGATTCTTATACTGTGTTGATATTAAGTCTTGTTTTATCCATGTAATTCCTACATATTAGAGTAATTGAGCTGTGATTCATGTTAGAAATCATGTTTAGGCTATATGCTTATTTTGTTGAGACCCACTGAGGTTATTTATGCTGTTTTTAGTTATCTGCTTTAACTACAATTATGTACTCTGTCATGATCCTTCCTTTTCATATCACATCCCATTCTTTGTTATCATTTACTACTACATCACATGTTATTATTGTTTGGGCTGAGTGGTACGAGATTTGTTAGCCCTTGAGACTTGAGAGATTGATGACTGAGGTGGGCCTAAGAGCCGTGTTTTGAGTGTTATTGTGGATCTGGATGCACGTCACAACAGGCCTTATTGGCTTATTTATTATTGTGGATGGGGTTGCACGCCGCTACAAGCCTTATAGGCTTTATATTGGCGCTTGGGTAGGATCCGCCAGCAGTAGTGAGCTCAGGCATAATGATTCATATACATGTGTTTTGGTGAGGTGCATTGAGATATTCCAGGCATCTGTATAGTGTTGAGTGATTGTGTGTGGATTGTGTGGGCATTTTGCAGACATATTGAGTCTTTCTGAGAGAGTAAGTACTTGGAGATATCACCGTGAAATCATACATTTGACATGGATATTGACATGTAGGCATAGAGATGTCCCATTCCTCATGCTATCTATATTTGACTTGTTCTTATCAGTATTGGTCTTTAATTATGAACCTGATGGCATGTCTAAATTCCTGTACTATGACAAGCTGATTATGGAAGGTTCTCAGAGTTATTCATCGTCATTGTCATTATCTTACTTGTGTTGTCATTATATTGGTTTAGACTGTATTCTTCTAAGCTCATCACTGCTTTCAGCCCAAGGTTAGTCCTATTATTTATTGAGTAGATGGGGTCGGTTCTACTCATACTACACTCTCCACTTCGTGTGCAGATCCAGGTACATCTGGACGTGGTGATTGCTAGACCTGTGTTGGTACCTGCTCGGAGACTTTGAGGTAGCTGCTATGACGGCCTCAGACCTTGATTCTCCTTCCTTTTATTTTCTTCAGCACTGCTCCATTATTCAGACAGTTGTACTAGAGTTTGGTTTATGTTGAGATTTAGTAGTCATGTATTCGTTTACACTAGATTTTAGGGTGGTTTTAGTAGCATTTAAGTTATTTGTATCAGATTTTATGAGAGTTTTGCTGTTGAGTTTCTTAAAACATGTTTTATTCAAATGTTTGGGTGTTATTCGATTGTCGGCTCGCCTAGCAAGTGTGTTAGGTGCCATCACGACAGATTTGATTTTGGGTTGTAAAAAGTTAGTGTCAGAGCACTAGGTTACTTAGATCTCATGAGTCATGAGCAGGTTTAGTAGAGTCTTGTGGATCGGTATGGAGACATCTGTACTTATCTTCGAGAGGCTACTGAACCATTAGGAAACTTTAGTTTCTTGGACTCTTGTCGTGCGGATTTGTTGATTTTGAAATCTGAACTTCTATTCTTCTATTCCCTCACAGATTGTGAGGACACATACGACCGATCAAGCGGACGACCACCAGTACCACCAGCTCGGGCCGCGGTAGAGGCCGAGGTGTGGCTCGTACTATAGCTAAAGCAGCACCTGTTGCACCACCAGTTGCTCCAGTTGTGGACCAGCTCATGCACCGGCTGTGCTCATTGTGATCCCAGGCCTTCAAGAGGCCTTAGCCCAGATTTTGACTATGTGCCCGAGCCAGGATCAGGCAGTCTCAATTCCAGTTGCACTAGCCACTTCACAGTCCGAGGGAGGTGCTTAGACTCCTGCCGCCCATACTCTAGAGTAGCTAGCTCAAGGACTCCAAACTCCAAGGGTACTACCAGCCCAGCCGGTTGCTACTGGTCGGGCGCAGGTTGCCCACCTTTGAGTGATGAGGAGTAGAAGAGACTAGAGCGGTTTGGGAGGCTCAAGCCTCCAGAGTTCAGTGGGGCAGAGTCAGATGATGCTCGAAATTTTATAGACAGGTGCCAGTGGATCCTTCGCACAGCGGGTATTTAGGAGACCAGGCTGTTTTCAGCTGACAGGGGCAGCCTACAGATGGTGGGAGGCCTATGAGTTGGGCAGGCCAGCCGATGCACACTTACATGACATGCGTTCTTAGTTCTCTTCTTAGAGAAGTTTGTTCCACAAACTCGTAGAGAGGAGTTGCATAGGCAGTTTGAGCAGCTACGCCAGGAGGGTATGACAATGACTCAGTATGAGATGAGGTTTGCATAGTTGGCTCGCCACGTGGTATGGTTGGTTCCCACTAAGAGGAAGAAGATCAGAAGGTTCATTGATGGCCTCAACTATGGATTACACTTCATTATGGCTTGGGAGGTCGCATTGGATGTGAGGTTTGACCAGGTGGTCAATATTGCTAGGCGCTTAGAGCTATGTCACAGTCATGAGCGTAAGGAGTGGGAGGCCAAGACGCCTCGTAGTTCAGGTGGTTTCAGTAGTGTCTCATCTTGAGGACAATCCCATCACAATAGGGGTCGTCCTTATAGGCCCACTCATATAGCTTGTCCAATTTACCGTGGTGCATCAGCTAGTCATGGTTCATATAGTGCCCATCAGGTTCAGTCATCTTTTAGTGCCCTCCCAGCTCAGAGTTCATTTCGTACTCCATTAGTTCAGGGTTTGTCAATACCAAGTTCTTTTAGTGGTTATCTTGGTTCTCGAGATCCGGTTCAGCCCCTGCTGCCGTTTGTAAATCGAGGTTTCTATGAGTGTGGAGAGTTGGAGCATGTGAAGAGGTACTGCCCTCGTCTTATGGGAGGTCCAGTTCAGCAGAAAGGTTAGGCTATGACTTTCGCACAAGTTACTGCACCCCAGCTCAGCCAACTCGGGGTGGGGCTCAGGCAGCTCGAGGTCACCTTGGGGGGGGGGGTCAATAAGGTGGTGGTCAGGCTCGATGCTATGTTTTCTTGCCAGGCCAGATGTAGTTGCTTCAGATGCAGTGATCACAGGTATTGTTTCAGTGCCCCACATGGATGCTTCCATATTATTTGACCCTGGTTCTACTTATTCATATGTATCATCGTACTTTGCTTGTTATTTGGATATGCCACGTGATTCCTTAGTTGTGCATGTTTATGTATCTACACCGGTGGGTGATTCTATAATTGTGGACCGTATGTATCGATCGTGTGTGGTGACTATTGCGGCATTAGAGACGAGAGTTGATCTTTTTCTGCTTAGTATGGTTAATTTTGAAGTGATTTTAGGCATGGATTGGTTGTCATCATGTCATGCTATTCTAGATTGTCAAGCTAAGACTGTGACATTGGCGATGCCGGGATTGCCTTTGATTAAGTAGAGAGGTTCCTTGGATTATGTTCCCAGTAGAGTGATTTCATATTTAAAGGCTCAACTGATGGTTGAGAAGGGATATTTGGAATATTTGGCTTTTGTGAGGGATGTTGATGCTGATACTTCTACCATTGAGTCTGTTTGGTAGTGAGAAACTTTCCGGATGTGTTTCCTACAGACCTTCCGGGCATGCCACCCGATAGAGACATTGATTTTGGTATTGATCTGGTGTCGAGCACTTAACCCATCTCTATTCCTCCGTATCGTATGGCACTAGTAGAGTTGAAGGAATTGAAAGAACAGGTTCAGGAGCTACTTGATAAAGGATTCATTAGGCCTAGTGTGTCACCTTGGGGTGCACCGGTTCTGTTTGTGAAGAAGAAGGATGGTACTATGCGGATGTGCATTGATTACAAGCAGTCGAACAAAGCTACAATTAAAAACAAGTACCCACTACCACGCATTGATGACTTATTTGACCAGCTTCAGGGTACTAAGGTGTTCTCTAAGATTAATTTGAGGTCTGGGTATCACCAGTTGAAGATTTGGGATTCTGATATTCTGAAGAAGGCATTCAGAAACCACTACGGTCACTACGAGTTTCTTGTGATGTCTTTTGGGCTGATCAATGCCCCAGCAACATTCACGCATCTGATGAACAGTGTATTCTAGCCATATCTTGATTCTTTCATCATAGTGTTCATTGATGATATACTAGTGTACTCCCACAACCAGGAGGATCATGAGCAGCATTTGAGGATTGTACTGCAGACATTGAGGGAGAAGAAGCTGTATGCTAAATTCTTCAAGTGTGAGTTTTGGCTTGATTCTATGGCATTCTTGCGGCACATGGTGTCCAAAGAGGGGATCAAGGTAGATCCAAAGAAGATTGAGGTAGTTCAGAGTTGTCCCAAACCGTCTTCAGCTACTAAGATTCGGAGGTTTTTTGGCTTGGCCAGATATTATCGATGTTTTGTGGAGGGTTTCTCGTCCATTGCTGCACCTTTGACCAGATTGACCATAAGGGTGCCCCTTTCAAGTGATCTGATGAGTGTGAAGAGAGCTTTCAGAAGCTCAAGACTGCCTTGACCACAACTCCAGGTCTAGCTTTGCCTTCAGCATCGGGTTCATATACAGTGAATTGTGATGCTTCTCAGATTGGTACTGGGTGTGTCATGATGCGGGAGCATAGGGTGATTGATTATGTTTCACGCCTGTTGAAGCCCCATGAGAAGAACTACCTCGTTCATGATCTTGAGTTGGCAGCTATTGTTTACGCATTGAGGATTTGGAGGCACTACTTTTACAATGTGTCTTGTGAGGTATTCACATATCATTAGTGTTTACAATAGTTTTTTAAGAAGAAGGTTCTAAATTTGAGGAAGCAGAGGTGGTTAGAGCTGTTAAAAGACTAAGATATCACCATTTTGTTTCATCCCGGGAAGGCCAATACGGTGGCCGATACCTTGAGTACGAAAGGCTTTGAGTATGGGTATCCTTGCATATATTCCAGTTGGTGAGAGACCTCTAGCATCAGATGTTCATGCTTTGGACAATCAATTCGTGAGGTTAGATGTTTCGGAGCCTAGTCGGGTTCTAGCTTGCGTGGTTTCTCGGTCTTCTATGTATGAGCACATCAGAGAGCGTCAGTATGACAACCCCCATATTCTTGTCCTTAAGGACACAATGCAGCACAGTGATGCCAAGGAGGTTTCTGTTGGATGTGATGGAGTGTTGCGGATGTAGGGTCGAATTTGTGTGCCCAAATGTGGATGGATTGCGTGAGTTGATTCTTGAGGAGGCCTAAAGTTTGCTGTATTCCATTCGTCCGAGTGTCGCCAAGATGTATCAGGACTTGAGGCAGCACTATCGGTAGAGAAGAATGAAAGAAAGATATATTGGGTTATGTGGTGTTTGAACTATTAGCAGGTGAAGTACGAGCATCAGAGGCTGGGCAATTTGCTTCAGAGACTTGAGATTCCCGAGTGGAAATGGGAGCATGTTACCATGGACTTCGTTGTTGGACTCTCATATACTTTGAAGAAATTGATGCAGTTTGGGTTATTGTTGACCAGTGAACTAAATATGCACATTTCATTCCTGTTGCGACTACCTATTCTTCAGAGCGGCTGGTTGAGATCTATAACCGCGAGATTGTACATCTTCATGGCGTGCCGTGTTCATTATTTTTTATCAAGGCACACAATTCACATCACAGTTCTAGAGAGCAGTGTAGCGAGAGATAGGCACATGGGTTGAGTTGAGTACAACATTCCACCCCTAGACGGACAGACAGTCTGAGCACACCATTCATATCTTGAAGAATATGCTACGCGCGGTAATATGGATTTCGGGGGTTCTTGGGATCAGTTTCTACCGCTTGCTGAGTTTGTCTACAATAAAAACTATCAATCGAGTATCTAGATGGCTCTTTATGAGGCCTTATATGGGAAGCAGTGTCATTCTCCAGTTGGTTGGTTTAAGCCAGGAGAGGCCAGGTTGTTGCGTACTGATTTGGTTCGGGATGCCTTAGAGAAAGTCAAGTTGATTCAGAATCGGCTCCGTACAGCACAGTCTAGACATAAGAGTTAAGTTGATTGAAAGGTTCGTGATGTTGCATATATGGTGGGAGAGAAGGTATTGCTTTGATTTTCGCCCATGAAGGCTGTGATGAGGTTTGGGAAGAAGGGCAAGTTGAACCCTCGGTATATTGGCCCTTTTAAGCTGCTAGAGAGTATTCGAGAAATGGCATACAATCTTGCATTGCCACCTAGTCTATCGGGTATTCACATAGTGTTTTATGTTTCTATGCTCCGGAAGTATTATGGTGACGTCTCATGATTTGGACTTCACCGCGGTTCATTTAGATGCGAATTTGACTTATGATGTGGAGCCGGAAACCATTTTGGATCGGCAGGCTCAAAAGTTGAGATCAAAGAATATAGCTTCAATGAAAGTTCAGTGGAGAGGCCAGCCAGTCGAGGAGGCTACTTGGGAGACCGAGCGGGAGATACAGAACAACTATCTCCACCAATTTGAGACTCCAGGTATGACTCTAGACCCGTTCGAGGACGAACGTATGTTTAGGAGTATGTCTGGATATTGATTTGGAGGTCTGTAGGTCGTTTTGGATTGAATTGGTGAAAGTTGAAAAGTTGAAGGTTTCGAAGGTTGAGAGGTTTGACCGAGAGTTGACTTTATGGATATCGGGTTCGGATTTTGGTTCCAAGAGTTGGAATAGGTCTCTTGTGTCATTTTTGACTTGTGTGCAAAATTTTGAGGTCAATCGGAGTTGGTTTTGTATGATTCAACATTAGTTTTAGAAGTTGGAAGTTCATTAGTTCTTTAGGCTTGAATTGGGGTGCGATTCATGATTTCGAAGTTGTTTGATGTCATTTGAGGCTTTCACTAAGTTCGTATCGTGTTTTAGGACCTATTGGTATGTTTGGACGGGGTCCCTGGAGCCTCGGGTGTGATTTGGACGAAGTTAGGTTTCATTTTGGTCTTAAAGAACTGTTGATCTAATATCCGGTGTACTCTTCTTCGCATTTGTGACATAGGGGTCGCATTCGCATAGTGTTATTCCTGGAAGGTGGGTTTTTCTCTTCGCGTTCGCAACACAAGGGTCGCGTTCGTGAAGGCTTAAGGTGGTTCACGTCTTGGATCGGGTTAAGTGTTTGACTCAGATTTGTTATTATTTCATGATTCCATCTTATTTGAGCATCTAATGAGTGGATTAAAGTGAAGAAATGGGGCATTTTGTGGAAACTTTTCAAAAACGAAAAATGGAGGTTTGAAGGTCGATTTGAGGTCAATTTTAGGTCGGAATTGAATGATTTTGGTATGGTTGGACTCGTAATCAAATGGGTGTCCAGAATTTTTGAATTTTGAGGGGTTCCAAGTATGAGCCCGGGGTTGACTTTTTGATTTTGGTTAAAGATCTTAGATTTATAGTGTGTAATCGATTCCTATAGCTTGCATTGATTATATTAAGTTGTTTATGCCTAGATTTGAGTCGTTCGGAGGCCGATTCGCAAGGCAAGGGCTTGTTGAGGGTATAAACAAGCCCTCAACAATACTTCTAAACTTGAAAATTGAGGGTATAAATCCCTGGAAAACGTGTTATATCGTTTGCATTGGGGTGACGCCCATGCTAGGTCACGGGCGCGTGGGCGTGCACCGTGCTAATCCTGATCGGGGTGGATTTTTATATAGTGTTGATATCAAGTCTTGTTTTATCCGTGTAATTCCTACGTGTTAGAGTAATTGAGCTGTGATTCATGTTAGAATCATGTTTAGGCTATATGCTTATTTGGTTGAGACCCACTGAGGTTATTTATGCTTTTTTGCGCTATCTGCTTTAACTGCAATTATACACTCAGTCATCATTGTTCATTTGCATATTACATCTCAGTCTCTATTATCATTTACTATTACATCACAGTTATCACTGTTTGGGCTGAGTAATACGAGATTTGTGAGCCCTTGAGACTTGAGAAGTTGATGATTAAGGTGGGCCTGAGAGCCATATTTTGAGTGTTATTGTGGATCATGATGCATGCCGCAGCAGATCTTATTAGCTTATTTATTATTATGGATCGGACTGCACACCGCTGCAGAACTTATTGGCTTTATATTGGCGCTTGGGCATGATCTACCCCTCTAGAGTCTGACATAGCAGCAGTCAGTGCAAGCATAATGATACATATACACATGTGCTAGTACCTGCTCGGAGACTTTGAGGTAGCTGCTATGATGCCCACAGTCCTTGATTCTCCTTCCTTTTATTTTCTTCAGTATTGTTCTATTATTCAGACAGTTGCACTAGAGTTTGGTTTATCTTGATATTTAGTAGTACTCATGTAATCATTGACACCAGAATTTGGTATGGTTGGAGTAGCATTTCAGTTATTTGTATCAGATATTTATGAGATTTTTTGCGGTTGAGTTAATTAGAACATGTTTTATTCAAATATTTAGTTGTTATTCGATTGTCAGCTTGCCTAGCAAGAGTGTTAGGTGTCATCGCGACAGGTTGGAATTTTGGATCGTGACACTAAACTCGTGCACCCGAACCACCTACCGTAACTGCCATAATCACATGGTGAGCTATCACTCTATTAAATCTGATGGTAGAAAGCATCCAATATTACTATAACCCTTTTCGGATGACATATCCATATGACACCTTGTACTGTATAAGCAAATCTAACGTGTTGTAGAATACATATCCTCAACTGTCCTACCAGTAAACACCCAAACTGATTCCACATTCTTCTTATATAGGTAACAAGCCTTAAATAAGCTCATAAAGTCCCATTCTAACTTCTACTTATTGACACACAAGTAATTTCTAAACCACTAGTCTCAAATGTGAATATCTACATGCAACTCGCTATCAACCCAATTATCAAGAAATTACATCTCAAACCCATTTTCGTTTATGTTCCTTCGTCTCTGCCAGTCACTTATGATGTGCTATAACCTCTAGGAAACCAATGCATCGAATATACAAATTCTTGAGTCTCTAAACTCTTGACTTAACTTGTTCATCATCCCCAACACATCAAAAATGCCAACAACCTCTTAAACCAGACTTCTCAAACCAAGATCTCCAAGAAGGATATTCTTAATATACTTAGGAAGATCACAACAAATCAAACATTGTGAACCATAAGCTCTATCAAGCACATATCTTCTCAAGTTACACATCCAAGACATATACAGCCAGCTTTCTAATCATTAACATGTTTTCACTGTTCGCAACAAAAGAGATAGTTTCACCTTTAGAGATTTGATCTATACCTTAAAATGCAAGAATCCCTATCATAGTGATCTCTACCTGCCTACTCAGACACAACTGTGGAGTCACACCTACAAGCACCTCAAAAAGCACATTCGGCCAATCCTTCTACCCAAAGATAAACCACAACCTTTACAAATCAATTTAAATCTCACACGACTCACCACACCATCATGATGTCATAAGTAAGTATGAGAATCTTATTATCAACTCCGAATCACAAGAAAGATAGTCCCCTTCATAAGCACTCCATCACGTAGAAGCATACCACTTAGCTCAACTCGTGAGACAATTAGAATCATTCAACAAACTCTCCAAGCATGTAGGCAATATTGACTTTAAAGTCATGGTCAAAACTATCTCAAGCTCTTAGAAACCCACTTACACAATAATAAAGTCATTGAAATTGAGTCTTTCTAAGTCAACCAAGTCGCACAGACTGCTAAACCTAGAAGTCCTACTACAAAAGTATCTATAATACCCAATTATACCAAAGAAACTTATTATTTCTATTACCATGATGGTTTAAGCCACTACTACACTGATCCAACTTCTTCAGATTACTCTTGACCCACTTTTACGGCATCACTTTTCTTTTCCAATACATTGTGGTCTTTAACCAAAACTCACACCAAATGACCCCAACATGGAACTACGTCATCCTAGTATTCGTAAGCCACGTTATTCCCCTTCATGCACACAGAAATACCTAAAACCGAGATATTTGCTCTAAAGAGCCCTCTAATGAATCTAAAACTATTACTTTCATCTCTCTAATGTTGCATTTAGAATTAATAATGATACAGAAATACTCCAAGTCCCTGTGATAATCCAATACATATCTCAAACTCTTAACCAAACAAAGTATCTGATAATTATTAAGTTTCACATATTGGAACTTCAACCCTCTAGAACTATTCTCGAGAGTCACCCACTCTACTCTACTCCTCGATACATAGCCAAACATGCCGAATGATTTGTGCTTGTTAGCATATGATTTCTCTAAAAGAAGAAACCCCGTCCTTAGGAAACCGAGTGAATCCTTTCTCCTTACATACTATATCCAAAAAGAATATCAAATTTGAGTCATTCAACAATCTTTATATATCAATAAAACGTAGTATATCACACATTCAGAAAATTAGTTGCCCAAGTCATCCTTGATGTCTCCCTTCTGGGGCCATAACTTATCCACAAACGTACCTTAGTCCAAGAACTACAATAACACATTCTCATATGATCTGATCACCGATGATAGACTCAATTGACTTCAAGACATAATTACATTATTTGAGAACCTACTACAACTTTTCCTCCTCAACTACCATGACCTCGCACGCTAAATTTCTCATAAGCTCATGTAGTAGTACTAATCATAACACATTTCAAATTATCTGACAAATGCATACTTATCCTTGTTACAGTCGTGTAATCTTCCTCATGCGCTCTAAAAATTCATCACAGTACATGAATTTAATTGGATAGAAATAAAACTCTTCATAAAAACCTCATCAGCTATCAAATAAGCTCGAACCTCATCATAGGAGTTCGCCCACCTATTTATCCCCAATGCAACATGTTTCTTTGACCTTTTACAGCCTCTATGTAATTAATTGATCCTCCTGAATCTACACTCGTCCTCAAGATGTAAGAATTTATTTCATTCTACTACTAAACAACTGAAAGGTCCGTCAATATATCTACACCTTAAGCATCTACTACACACCAAAATGATGATCAAGAATTCATGTTCCCGCTGCATCCCAAGCAAATCCTTCTTGTCACATCCAAACTCTCTAAATTTAGTCCTTATACATATAACACGCATTACAAAGCTCCCTTGTTAAATCTACCACTTCACTTTAGAATCATCATCTCCATTTTGTTTCAAGGTTAGAGAAGTACCCACTCAATTCTTGAGCAACCAATGGTGAAAACAGAGCTATCTTACCGCTCATTATGTCATCACTTCCACTTCTAGGGACATACTGGACAAAAGAGTCCAAGATCACATGCTTACTTACATGAGCCTCCCAAGCCAAAGTTAAGGGCCTTACCTAGCCATAAGTCCTTTAGACTGGCTTGCCCTCATAACACACGAAAGAATCTCATACCCCGCTTGCGACATCATCAAAAGTTATCAGTGCCTAACCGATATCGAGTTCTCAACATCGCATATGAACAAAAAAAAGGAAACTAAAGATTTGGACTTCAAGCTGAAACAAAGTCTCACGATAAATAAATAAGGAAAGATAAGTTTCCTAGATGCCCCGTAGTCTCTCGAAGATAAGTATGGGTGTCATCATATCGATCCGCAAGACTATACTAGACATTTGCTCATGAGTCATAGAACCCATGAACATAGGGCTCTAATACCAACATGTCACAACCCAAATCCCACCGGGATCGTGATGACATCCAACCCCCGCTAGGTAAGCCAACCAACTTAAACAAAGCTAGAATTGAAGTTCATCAAATAAATAATAAAATAAGAATGCAAAAATTAATACAGCTATCCTAAGAATTGGTAGTACAAGTCACAAGCAACTAAGAATAGGATTCCAATATTGATGTAAAGAAAAATGCATCGTCCGTTTGAAAACACATAAATAGAAATGCATAGTCCTAGGCTACCATGAGCAACTGCCAACTGATAACTAGAATGCCGATGTGTCTTAAATACTCTCCCTTAAACTCCGCAATAGTTCAGCTCCATATCTGCACGCAAGGTGCAGAAGTGTAGTATGAGTACAACCGACTCCATATGCTCAGTAAGTATCAAGACTAACCTTAACAAAGTAGTGGAGAGGTTTAGTCAAAAGATATGCACTTTATATAATCTGTGAAGCTCATAAGCATATACAATAATAGAGAAATAATCAAGAAATAGCGGACATCAATAATAAGGTGCATAGTCAAAGAAGAAGGTAATAAACATGCTTTTCTAGATAACCAAATCAAGGCATATATAAATGCACCAAATCTGCATATAAAGGATATTTGCACCAAGTAGCTTTAACTCGAATATTTCTACATGAATATATAGTTTCTATGCATGATAAAGACCTAATTTTACATCAAATTCCAAATAGCATTTATACGAATGCTCCTACATGAGTCTAAAATATTTATGCATGATGAAGACTCAACATATACGTCAATTTGACACTCGCCAAGTGTCCAACAATCATATATAAAATGCTTGAATGTGCATATGTCAATGATATGCATGAATATTTCTACATGAGTCTAGAATGTCAATGCATGCTTAAGACTCATCATAACTAATATCTAGCACATTCCATGTTCTCTAACATTATACGCGTACCACTTGCGCTCATAGGGCCCAAGGTAGTGTCACACCCCAAATCAGAAGGGAACGACCGTCACCCAATACCGAGTGCCCACATATGTCATTCAACAGCCAACTTAATATGAAAACGTGCCGTCAAGGCCACCATGTAACATTTTGAATAATGATAGAAAGCTATATGATTACCTACATCCCAAAATGACACACATAAGTATATAGACGGGCCGAAAAGACCCCTATGATCACCTGCTCATCAAAACAGAGGCCGGCAAGTTCGTACAACACACCTATACAGAGCCCCTCCACACCCATTTCATATACATAGAGTCATACCTACTCAAAATGGCAACTCCGGAACAAGTGGAGTGCGCCAAACCACTGTTCAACTGGACAGCCTACTGGGGAGGTCCGTCTATCTGTCTGCCTGGCCCGCGGGCATGAAACACAGAGGCATCGTCAAAGGGACATCAGTACGGATAATGTACTGAGTACATAAGGCAGATAAGAACATAATATATCAAGGTAAAAGAGAGTCAAGAAGGATGTCGGCTAAGGGCCATGATATGCATAGTTATACCGTACGCGTATGTAACGCCATCAAGATGCATATACCATATATACGTGCATATAGTGCCATCGGGCATCTGTGGGCATCATCATCATCATCATCATCATCATCATCATCATCATCAGCTGGTCATCATCATCATCATCATCATCATCATCATCATCAGCATCATCATCATCATAATAATAATAATTATTATTATTATAATAATAATTATTATTATTATAATAATAATAATAATAATAATAATAATAACCAGCTGGTCACTAGTGCTATGTGCTATACATATATGTGTATATAATGCCATCGAGGTATATTCATATGTATATATGCATGAAGACCATTAAGATACATTATGAGCATGTCGGAGTGACATAAGATCGTTACACCTCCGACTATCCTTATGAGTCTAACATGACATTATACTTCACATCATCAACCAAGGAGAACAAGACATCAGGTACTTATGAAACATAGATATGAAAAATGAGCTTACCCATCTCTATTACTAAGAGTAGAGTCATCTTTGGAAAGGAACGTTTGGTTACGTTTCTTTTTCGGTCAACTTCGATCACGCCAAAAGAAGAGAGTTAAACTTAACATACCTTATACTAACCCATGATGTATCAATCCGGAATCGGCCTCCTTCATGCCTAAGTCTACAACCAACAGTAAGGGTACTAACATCAATTACGAGTAGTTCAACTATCTTCTATCGAGCGGGAAGTTCATTTTATATAAATTTTGACAGCATCTTCCTTGTTTTCCTTACTTTCCCATTCAACTATATACTTCTAGCACCATAACACACCTAAACAACCCAACAACACAACACAACACAACACAACAATAGTCAATATCAAGTTTACAACTTCTAGTTGACATTTTGCATGTTTTTCAACACATCTTGTATGTTTTTAGCCATCCAGCATATCAAGAACCTAAACTAACTCTTATACGTGAAGAAAAAAGGATTCTTACCTTAAATCTCGAAAATCAGCTGCAAATTAACTTAGAACAACTTCAAACAGTCCAGCAACTCAAAACTACATCATATATGATTTCCGACCTTTATTTCACAAGTTCTCAACCAAACAATCTAGCTAAAACTTGTATCAAATCAAATATATGTAAGAGAAGTAGAATCTTAACTTAATCCATCAAAAACAAGCCTTGTCTTTTGCTGCCTCAACTTGAAATAACAACCAACACAAGCACAACGCGATAGAACTACGTTTTGCTAGCATCACGGGATTCACGACACTTGATTTATGTTGTTTACCTTTGGTTTTGCCCTTGGATCATGTAGAAACCCTTTAGAGACTATTTTGGGCTATAATCTGTTGGTGTCAAAAATAAAATGAGAACAGGAAGCCATCAATTTATACATCAAAAGAAGTTTCCCATCGCCTATGTGGATCCAAAAAGGGGCTACTTGCGTAGTCTAGAAAAAATGTGAATATCTCTTTACTCTGACGTTGTATTGACGAGCGGTTTAATGAGTTGGAAATTAAAATCGTAAACCTTAAATATGATGGGTGGATCACCCAAATTTCAGTAAAATTATCAACGTAACTTGCGACAACTTTTGTCGACTTTTGTTTTACTTGACTTTAAACTTAACATACAACTATTATATGGTTAAAGTACCTCATAACATTACCTTCTAATCATACTAAGTACTCCTAGTCTTACCCCAATAGTATCGGTTATTAGATCTTTGATTCGTTTGACCCCGAAACCTTATGGTACATAATACTTGTTTAAAGCCTTCCTTAACCTTATAGGGGTATCCTCACCTTTCCGAGCTTACGTTAGTTTACTCTCAAAGCAATTAACATAAAGATATGAGGCGTAATAGGTAGCATAGGCGATCACCTGACTCTGGAGGGATGGATCCATCTCCAAATGTCTATGAAAATTTATCGTGTCATAACATATCAATATCACCGTAATTGCATGACATAAATCATCGTGCCATAACAATATCAATTGCACGGACAACTCACATGCCATAATCTCAGTCCATATAAGAGAACCATATGCTGGGATGTTTGAATAAGAAATAGGTATGTATCTTGCACATGGATAGAGAATTAACCATGCAGAGATGGATGCATGTGTACATAAGATGATCTCTATGCATGTGTGCAACGTATAACTACAGCTTAGACTTGATCTCTAACATGAATAAGAAAGCTCAAATAATCATAAAACAATTTAAAGCATATCACAAGTAGAGCATTTATCAAATCAAGGTATAATTAAGCTTAAATATATCCTAAGCATGGTATAACCTTAGTTCCCGCATATATGCTCGTTACCTCGCATATACGTCACCCCAAACACATAGTATGTAGCATACAATTCTATTTTATAAAATATTCCCCCAAGTTGAGGTTAAGCAAGACACTTACCTTTTTCGGGCTAGTCTTCAACCCCAAAGCACGTGTTTTCCTTTGTTCTTGACCTCCAATTTCCCAAAACCTAGCCAAATATCATTCAAGAAGGTCAAAAAATGCTAAAGGAAGCAATCTCAATTAATAAAGCTTAGATCTTTGAAGAATTCTCGAAAAGTCAACCCGAGCTCACATGGTCAAAACCCGAGCCAGGGTCGGAGCGCATCGACCCATAATCTCAAGAATCCAAATATGTAATTAGTTTTTAAAATCCGAATCCAAATCGATGTTCAAAACCTCAAAATACACTCTCTTACATTTCACGCCAAAAACTCATTTTCTACTCTTTAAATCCTTGATTTAAATGTAATAATCAATAAACATTCATGATACATAATCAAAACCAACTAAGAAATACTTGCCCTCAAGGTTTGACTGAAATCCCTCTCCAAAAGCGCCTTGATGCACTCTCCAAAACTCATAAAATGGTAAAAATGAGCTCAAAATCTCAAAATTGGACGATTTATACCCATGGACCAGTTTTCCCTTCGCGATGGAGACCATCACCTTCGCAATTGCAACTCACAAAATGCACAGCTCGAATCTTTCTTTGCGATCGCGTGGCACCACACGCGATCGCGATGCGTAACCTCCAGCTCTTCTTCACGATCGCCATGCGTGTTCCACGATAACGATTCACAATTCCTCGAATTTCACTTTGCTCTTTGCAATCTGACCCTAACCATTGCGATCGCGATTTGCACCTCTATTGTAAAAATTTATAGTTGTTTAGTGGCTAAAAATGTTCTGGAACTCACCCGAAGTTTTCGGGACCCCGTCCAATCATCCTAACTAGTCTGTATACTTTATACGAACTTGTCGAAAGTCTCAAAATACAAAACAAGATGCTAGAACTCAAAATGTCTGGTTTGGTGATTACAGGTTATACCCAAAGAAGATCCTAATATTTGTAACATACAATTCCAGGGTAGATCAAATCCCAGGAGCACCACCGATTTTGAAAGGGATCGATTACAAAAAGTTCGTGCAAAAGCCCTTCCCGTCAAGTGCAGCTCCAAGGTCGATCCCTAAGAGGTTTCACATGCCCAACATACCCAAGTACAATGGCACGACCTATCCCAACGAGCACATTACATCGTACACGTGTGCCATCAAAGGAAACAATTTGGAAGACGATGAAATAGAATCTGTTCTACTAAAGAAGTTCGGAGAAACCCTATCGAACGGGGCCATGGTATGGTATCATAATTTACCTGCTAATTCTATTGACTCGTTTGCTACGCTTACAGATTCTTTTGTGAAGGCACATGCGGGAGCCATTAAAGTCGAAACCAGGAAATCCGATCTCTTCAAAGTAAGGCAGAGGGATAACGAAATGTTGAGAGAGTTCGTGTCCCGGTTTCAAATGGAACGGATGGATCTACCACCGATCACTGATGATTGGGCCGTACAAGCCTTCACACAAGGGCTTAATGCGAGGAGTTCGGTGTCTTCTCGACAGCTGAAACAGAACTTGGTAGAATATCCGGCCACCACATGGGCAGATATCCACAATCGGTACCAGTCCAAGATTAGAATCGAAGATGATCAGCTCGGATCCTCCTCTGGTTCGATATATCCTTCTGGACCATCCCGGAGAAAGAGTACCGATGACGAACCACGACCGACCAATAACCGACACCAACCGTATGTGGGAAACTCAAGAAACGTCCGGTTCGGGCGGAATCTCGTCAATGATCGGCACAGAGACAGTCGAAGCCAGAATAACCGAGAGCTCAATCGGGGGCCTAATCGGGAGCTAAATCGGAGACCCACGAGCAAAAACACAGTTGATATCCTCTCCGGACATAAAGAGGCCCCCGAGATATCCGAATACAATTTCAACATCGATGCGTCGTCCATCGTATCGGCAATCGAACGCATCAGAGATACCAGATGGCCTCGACCATTACGGTCGGACCCTGCGCAGAGAGATCCCAATCAAATATGCGAGTACCATGGTACCCATGGGCATAAGACAGAAGATTGTCGACAACTAAGGGAAGAAGTAGCTCGTTTATTCAACAACGGGCATCTTCGTGAATTCCTAAGTGATCGAGCTAAAAATCACTTCGCCAACAGAAACGAAATAAGCGAACGGAGCAGGAAGAGCCCCGACATGTCATAAATATGATAGTCGGAGGGACCGACACCCATCAAAGATCAACGACGAAGCGCACTAAGATATCCCTCACAAGGGAAAAACGGAGCATGGAATTCTCAACATCAAGAACATTGCAATTCAACGATGAAGATGCGGCAGGAATTATACAACCCCACAACGACGCGCTGGTAATCTCCATCTTAGTCCATAATTTTCAAATTAAACGTGTGTTAATTGATCCAGGTAGCTCCGCCAACATCATACGGTCAAACGTGGCAGACCAACTAGGTATGGCTAGCAAGATCATTCCGACAGTTAGAAATCTCAATGGTTTCAACATGGCGTGTGAAACCACCAAAGGAGAAATCACTCTGTTAGTCAACACGGCGGGAACTATGAGAGAAACAGTATTCTTTGTAATCGAGGGAGATATGAAGTACAACGCACTGCTCGGGAGGCCATGGATCCACGACATAGGAGCAGTGCCCTCTACTTTGCACCAGGTATTAAAATTCCCAACTAGTGATGGGGTTAAGGTAATATATGGGGAACAACCAGCAGCGAGGGAAATGTTTGCCATCGAAGACGGGCCCTCAATGTCGAAGGCTACCGTCGACAAGAATCACGAAGGGAGGGAGCAAAACCAGGTAAAATAGCAATCACAGCAGCCTTTATCGACCAAATCAAACATACATGAAGAAATCGAAGAAGAAGATTTTGCGGTCCCCAGATCCCTTGTAGTTCCTGACGAATCCGACGCCTCCAGATCGACAGTCGAAGAACTGGAACAAATTATGTTGAGAAAAGAGTTGCCCGATCGGAAGGTATACCTGGGCACGGGGCTCAGCCCCGAGCTTAGGATAAAATTTATTAATTTCCTTTTGGCTAACGAAGATTGTTTTGCTTGGTCCCATCTTGATATTAAAGGTATCCCTTCCGAAGTCATCACACACCGGCTAAGTGTAAATCTGAAATTCAATCCGATCAAACAAAAACGAAGAACCCAATCTGATGTCAAGCATGCTTTCATCAAGGACGAGGTATCTAAATTGCTTAAAATAGGGTCCATTCGAGAAGTCAAATATCCTGATTGGTTAGCAAACGTAGTGGTAGTTCCTAAAAAAGCCAATAAATTGAGAATGTGCGTAGATTATAAAGATTTGAATAAAGCATGCCCCAAAGATTCTTTTCCCCTCCCTAGCATCGATCGTATGATCGACGCCACGGCCGGGCACGAGATTCTTAGCTTTCTCGACGCCTATTCCGGGTATAACCAAATAAAGATGCACCCGGACGATCGAGAAAAGACATCTTTCATCACCAAAAACGGGACGTATTGCTATAACGTAATGCCTTTCGGATTAAAAAATGTCGGTGCCACATATCAGCGCTTAGTAAATAAAATATTTGAACAACAAATAGGAAAATCGATGGAAGTATATATCGATGACATGTTGGTCAAATCTCTTCGATTAGAGGACCATCTAACACATTTGCAGGAAACGTTCGACATATTGAGACAGTATAACATGAAGCTCAATCCGGAAAAATGCGCATTTGGCGTAGGATCGGGCAAATTCCTCGGATTCATGGTCTCTAACCGAGGAATTGAAATCAACCCCGATAAAATCAAAGCGATCGAGGATATCACGGTGGTCGATAATGTGAAGGCAGTCCAGCGGCTAACCGGGCGGATAGCCGCCCTTGGCTGGTTCATTTCGAGATCCTCAGACAAGAGTCGTCGATTCTTCGCATTACTGAAAAAGAAGAACGACTTTTCATGGACACCGGAATGCCAACAAGCCCTAGAGCAGCTTAAAAGGTATTTATCAAATCCACCTTTACTTCACACCCCAAAGCAGGGTGAGACATTATATTTGTATATAGCTGTATCGGAAGTAGCGGTGAGCGGAGTACTGGTTAGGGAAGAAGCAGGTACGCAATTCCCTGTTTATTATGTCAGCAAAACTTTGTGCGATGCAGAGACAAGGTACTCTCACTTAGAAAAATTGGCATTGGCTTTGCTTAGCGCATCTAGGAAATTAAAACCGTATTTCCAAAGCCACCCCATATGCGTCTTAACCACATATCCTCTAAGAATTATCATGCACAAACCTGAGTTGTCCGGTAGACTTGCCAAATGGGCCGTAGAGATAAGTGGTTATGACCTCGAGTTTCGCCCTCGAGATGCAATTAAATCTCAAGCTCTGGCCGATTTCGTGGCCGATTTTGCCCCGGCCCAGGCATCAGAGGTCGAGAAAGAGCTATTGACCAAATCGGGGGCTAAGCCGAAGAGTTGGACCCTCTTTACGGATGGGGCTTCAAATGCGAAAGGGTCCGGACTCGGCATCGTGCTAAGACCCCCGGCGGGCAACGTCATTAGACAATCTATTAAAACTGTTAAACTAACTAATAATGAGGCCGAATATGAAGCCATGATTGCAGGTCTGGAACTAGCTAAGGATCTGGGCGCCGAAATTATCGACGCCAAATGCGATTCCCTCCTTATCGTGAATCACGTCAACGGGACATTCGAAGTCAGGGAAGAACGAATGCGGCGATATCTAGATAAGTTGCAGACAGTGTTGTA
The DNA here is from genome assembly GCA_002018475.1 of Nicotiana obtusifolia. Taxonomy (NCBI): domain Eukaryota; kingdom Viridiplantae; phylum Streptophyta; class Magnoliopsida; order Solanales; family Solanaceae; genus Nicotiana; species Nicotiana obtusifolia. The sequence continues at coordinate 37,776 of MCJB01049276.1, forward strand.
CCGGTTCAAAAAGTGGACTTTGCAGCACGTACCTCGAGATCAGAACAGTGAGGCCGATGCCCTTGCTAATTTGGGATCGTCGACCGAGCTTAACGAAGATGGATCCGAGGAGATTGTACAGCTTCTGAGATCGGCTGTTGAAGAGGGCCATGCCGAGATCAACTCAACAAGCCTGACGTGGGACTGGAGAAATCAATATATAGAATATCTCAGCTCGGGGAAGTTGCCTCCGGATAAAAAGGAATCGAGGGCTTTACGTACAAAGGCAGCCCGTTTCGTTCTATCAGAATATGGTGTCCTATTTAGAAGAACGCTAGATGGTCTGCTCGCGATATGCCTCGGACCGGGAGACACCGATTATATCATAAGGGAAATCCATGAGGGAACTTGTGGGAACCATTCGGGTGCTGAATCCCTCATTCAAAAGATAATCCGAGCTGGCTATTACTGGAACAATATCGAGAAGGATGCTAAAGAATTTGTTCAGAAATGCGACGGATGTCAAAGGCATGCGCCCATGATACATCAGGCCGGGGAGACTCTCCACTCAGTTTTGTCGCCGTGGCCGTTCATGAAATGGGGGATGGACATCGTGGGCCCCCTTCCTCAAGGCACAGGTAAGGTTCAATTCATTTTATTAATGACTGACTATTTTTCTAAATGGGTGGAAGCACAGGCATACAAGAAAATCAGGGAAAAGGAGGTCATTAATTTTATATGGGACAATATCGCCTGTCGGTTCGGGTAACCCGCCGAAATTGTATGCGATAATGGGAAGCAATTCATCGGCAGTAAAATCACCAAGTTTTTAGAAGGTCTCAAAATCAAAAGGATCTTATCGACCCCTTACCATCCCTGTGGAAACGGGCAAGTGGAATCCACCAACAAAACCATAATGCAAAATCTTAAGAAAAGATTGACGGATGCGAAGGGTGAGAGGAAGGAAATGTTGCCCGAAATTCTATGGGCCCATCGAACCACAGCCAAGACTAGTACCGGTGCCACGCCATTCTCTCTTGTTTACGGTGCGAAAGCTTTGATACCTGTCGAAATTGGGGAACCCAACCTCCATTTTCGATACGCCACTAAGCAATCAATCGAGAGGCCATGCTCACGAACCTCGAATTGCTTGATGAACGGAGAGAAGTCGCTTTAATTCGACTGGCTGCCCAGAAGCAGCGGGTCGAAAGATATTACAACCGGAGATTTAACCTCCGATTTTTCAAAATTGGAGATTTGGTACTCAGGAAGGTCACTCAAAGCACGAAAAATCCCAACGAAGGAAAACTGGGGCCGAATTGGGAAGGGCCCTATTGTATCGTCGAAATCACAGGGAAGGGTTCCTACAAGCTCGGAACCATGGATGGCAGTCACCTATCCAACAATTGGAACATCGCTCATCTAAAACGATATTATTGCTAAGGTATGGCTCGCTCTTCCTTACTTACATACATATATATTCCCCGTGTCTCGAAGCTAACGCCTGCAGGCGGTATAAAGAAGACGGTTCCCCTCTTTGAAAACACGAGTTGCACTATTTTCCTATGTCCGGTTTTTTCCCAAAGGGTTTTTCGGCAAGGTTTTTAATGAGGCAACAAAAAAAATCGTGTTCACACCAGGCAGATGCCTTGTTCAAATCAATCTCGGTGGAAAGAAACATCAAAATATTAGTAGTAATGTAAGGGTCGAATGGTCGATTGAGATCACGCCCATGTAATTGCTTCTATTGTTACCCAAGACAACTGTATATATTCATTTGGAATAAAGAGTTTCTTTCACACCAACACCTTGTTATTTCTAGGCTAAGGCCCACATCGAGTTCAATTACACTCGAGGACGTACAGCTTAAATAGCTAAGTCCGATTTCGAGGCTAAGGCCTACATCGAGCTCGATCGTTTCCGAGGACGTACAGCTTAAATAGCTAAGTCCGATTTCGAGGCTAAGGCCTACATCGAGCTCGATCGTTTCCGAGGACATACAGCTTAAATAGCTAAGTCCGACCTCAAGGCTAAGGCCTACATCGAGCTCGATCGTTTCCGAGGACGTACAGCTTATTTGGCTAAGTCCGATCTCGAGGCTAAGGCCTACGTCGAGTTCGATCGTTTCCAAGGACGTAAAGTTCATTTTGCAAAATCAAAATAACTAAGTCTGATCTCAAGGCTAAGGCCTACACCGAGTTCAATTACACTCGAGGACGTACGGCTTGTCTGGCTGAGTCCGATTTCTAGGCTAAGGCCCGCACCAAGTTCAATTGCACTCAAGGGCATCCGACTTATTTGGCTGAGCTCGATCTTACGGGATAAGGCCCAAGATCCAGTTCAGTCGTATTCAAGGGCATGCGTGATCGATCATATTATAAGCTTATCCTGGCTTAGTCCGATTTCGAAGAGTAAAGTCGGAAATCCAGAGGTAATCATCAGAAGATGAAATAATTTAGACAGGATGGAAAGAGGAAAGTACCTTTCATATATATATACATACAAGGGCAAAAATCACAAAAAGAAATAAAAAAAAAATTCCTATTCAAGATCATCTTCCTCTTCTCCATCTGGGGATGCCCGTTCCTCAGCTTCGGCTTCAAGTCTCTTCGCCTCTTCGATGTCATCAGTGAGGTCGAAACCTCGAGCTTGCAATTCTTCGAGAACGGAGACGCGGGTCTGGCATCTAGTATAATCGGCCAATATCTTCGATTCCTCACAAGCGGCTTCGGCGTCGGCTTTATATTGAGCCACCTCAGCTTTAGAGGTGGCGACTTCTGATTTTACCAACTGCAAATCATTCACCAAGACATCTCGATCCATGATGAGCGTATCAACTCGGGACCGAAGATCGTCGATATTCTTGGTCAAAGCCTCCTTTTCCGAAGCCAACTGCTCGACCTGGGCTTTATATACTTTGGCCTCATCTAGCTCTGCTCGAAGACGGTCGGTTCGATCAAGATGCTGCTCCATCTTTACAGCCATATCATCCTTTTCTTTGCACACCAAATCCAACTCGGCTCGGAGGGTCGATATCTCCCCTTCAAGTTGCTGACGGCATAATGTCTCCACTTTTCTTTTTCGAAGAAAAAATTCATGATGAAGCACCGAAGACTACATAAGACCAGAAAGAAAAAGAAACAGTTAGTTAGAGAAATGGCGAAAATTCGAAGGGATTTAAGGGAAGCGGTTACCTTGTTTAAAGCTTGCTGTGCTTCGTTAAACAGGCATGCGTCCCCCACCGCATCCATTGCCGCTTGATCTTCTTTGGTTACCAGGCATCGGAGATAACTGGCCACCCCCACGGGCGTAGAGAGGGCCCTCGCATCTTCGGGTATGGCGAATTTTATCACCTTCTTCCGATCTGGATCGAGGCTCGGAGCTGGAAACGTGTCGGTCAACTTAAGGTCAACGGATACCTTGCTCGTTTCGGCAGAAGGACTCTTCCTTGGCACGCCGAGCCCGAAGGTATCCGCTGATGGTACATCGTCGAAATAATGGTCGAAAGGACCTCCCAACGCATGACCTTTTCCTGGGGACGGAAGCTTAACGTTCCGAGCTTCATTAAACGACGACTCCGAAAAGGAAGGAGAATACGCCATCTCTTGGGGATCGGGAATTCCTTGCGTTGTCACTCCGGCCTCAACGAGGCCCTCTATCTTCGATCCATGAGGAGGGGATTTATCGGCTGCCAGTTCGG
>MCJB01049277.1:0-40972 GCA_002018475.1 Nicotiana obtusifolia
TCGACCCCATACAGATAGTCCCCTCGTTTTTTGGAGAATAATGACAAGAAACGATATGAGCCGCCGCTTTTAAGATTAGCCTAAGTGGAAACATACTTATGGTGCGCGACACGGAGTTCGGAACGTCAAATCACAAAACATCTCGTTGATAAATGACGGCAACATAATGACGCACGTGGCCAGCATCAAAAGTGTCTTTTCATATACCAACTGACGACAAACTCTGCAATTCCTGCAAACACCAATTAATGCTTTCTCACTTTGGGTTTCGAACCGCCTCCTTTGAAAAAGTATAAATAGCCCTCTCATTCTTCAGTTTTCAAGTTTGCGTCGTTTGAGCACCATATTATCCAAGCTCTCTAAACTCTGTTCTCAAGTGATTTTTCTTTTTACGCTTGCATCTACTTGCTTTCCCACCTCTTTAATTCCAATGGCAAAGACATCCAAGTCTGTTCCTCAAAAACAAAAACCCTCTTCCTCTCAACCCACTGAAGAGGCCGAGCCTGTCGTTACTGAGGAGACTTCGACATAGCCTCCTCTAAAAGCGTTCCCACCGGTCGGATGTTCAATCGGCTCCGACTTTAAGGTGGAGAACGCTTCCTCTATTCCGGGCCGGGGTGAACCGGTCGTTAGATATATTAGTTCGATCACGAGCAAAACCATCGATAGGGTGAAGGTAGAATGTAACTGGGTTGGTAAAGATGGGTAGTTCCCTCACAGGACGAGGCGATTACCACCCACGTGAAGGCCTACTTGAGTGTTTACACTTACCCCTTTACGTTGGGACCTTTGGACCCCATCATTGTCGCCTTTTGCAAAAGGTACAATGTAACGTTGGGTCAGATTCACCCCTCCGTTTGGCGAATAATTCATCTTTTTCGTTTTTTCGTGAGCAAGGTCGATGGGCATCCTTTCACCCTCGATCATCTGCTGCGATTATACAGTCCTCGAGTCTTCCGAGGGGGACTAATAAAACTCGCTCGCCGGGAAAGCAAAACCCCATTTTCGAGCATTGACGAGGACAAGGACCGAGGCTGGATGAGCCGATTTGTTCGAATAAGAACGTCAGGCCTGATCCCTACCGAAGATATGCCGTTCCTTGAAAAATGGAACATGAACCGTAAGAATCATTTTCCTATCCTAATTCATCTGTTGTCTTTCCTTTGTTATCTCACTAATATATTTTGCAAGATGTAGCTGTTTCTCAAATGCCGGCTGCGATTCAACATTTGGAAGAGTGGGTCCGGAAGGTGGTAGCTCAAAGGACCTACTCAGAGCGTGCCTGGCGCGAGATATCGAAGGGCCTATGGGAGGCCAAAAATCATGGTGAGACCGATATCATTTGTCTTCCACGCTTTATGTGATCGATGAAGCCACTAATTTACTTCCTCCTTCCTTTGCAGGTCTATCGAAGGACGCCGAATTGAGGCCAACGTCCCCCGGTAGAGAGGTTCCCTTCCCTCCCTCTGTCTCGGAGCAAGAAGGAGAGAAAAAGAGAAAAGAAGTCCCCAGTTCTTCTGGCCCTGAGAAGAAAAAACCGAAGAAGAGCATAGCTAGTAAGACAAAAATTGCTGACGTGGCTATTCGGTTGAGTGATGAATCCGAGGAAGATAGGGGCCTCGAGATTTTAAGCAACGAGCCATCTTGGGCAGTCCCCGAGCCGAGGATCGATGAAGCTCGTATTCATCGAGTAGAGGACCTCGATGCAGGGGCTAGAACCGGGGCTTCTGCCGATGCAAGGGAGGCAGCGCAGGGAATCTCGGATCCCCCAGAAGCAATGGACTCCCCTTCTTTCTCGGAGACAACCCTCAATGAAGCCCGAGCTGCAAGAGCGCATTCGCGGAGCAAAGGCCATGTATCGGAAGGGCCTTTTGAAGGTTTCTTCGACGGTGTGCCATCGGCTGACACCTTTAGGCTCGAAGTGCCGAGGAAGAGTCCCTCTGCCGAGACGAGCAGGGCATCTTTCAGTCCCAAGCTGGTCGATAGATTTCCTGCTCCGAGTTCCAACCCTGATCGGAAAAGGATAATAAATTTTGCCATTCCCGAAGATGCTAGGGCCCTTTCTGCACCTGTGGGGGTGCCTAGTTATCTTCGGTTTCTGGTGATCGAAGAAGATCAGGCCGCAATGGACGAGGTGGATGAGGCCTTCTTGTTCAATGAAGCTCAACAGGCATCAAATAATGTAAAACTTCTTATAGGCTTTGTTTGGTGTTTGCCATTTTGCTTTTCAATCTGGACTAACTGTCTTATTTTCTTTCATATTCGTAGGCCTCGGTGCTTCATCATGAGGCTTTTCTTCGACTAAGGGATGAAAAGGCACGTCGTAAGCGACTCGAAGGGGAGATGTCGACCCTTCGGGTTGAGCTAGACTTTGTGCGCAAGGAGAATGCTAACACACTCGACCAGATGGGGCAGCAACTTGACCGACTAAACCAATTCCGATCAGCATTGAGCGAGGCCAAAGCAGAAACCAACGAATGAAGAGAGAAGACCGATGTGCTGACCTCGGTAAAGGAAACCCTCCAAGCTCGAGTGGTTTCTTTGGAAGAACAAGTCTCGGAGGCACAAGAGAAAATCGGGACTCTGACTAAAAGCACCGATACGCTTCAATCTCAGGACGAGACGCTTACCTCGGATCGTGAAATTTTGGTCAACGAGCTGCAATCAGCAAAATCCGAGGTTGCCACGTCCAAAGCTGATGCCGATGATCTAATAGCTCAATACAGGGCCGATGCCGAGGCTGCCCAAGAGCAATCAAAGATTTTGGTCGAGTATACCAAGTGCCAAACCCGCCTTTCTATTCTCGAAGAGTTACAAGCTCGAGGCTTCGATCTATCCACCGAGGTTGATGAAAAGATCAAAGCCGATGCTAGAAAGCGGGCCTTCCCAGAAGAAGAAGAAGACTCCGAGAATTCTCACTAAAGTCATCTGTTGTATAATATGTCTTTTTAGGATTCTCACTTTTGTAACATACTTTTCTTCATACATACGAAAGATTTTCTTTTATCTCCCTTTCTTGTTCGGTCTATTCTGACTCTCTGATAATTCAATTTGTAGAATTTTCTGCCCTTCAGGCTTAGTTAAGACTTAGCTTATTTCTTAGCAGATTTTCCCCTTTCATGGCCGATTGGGTAAGGCCTAAGCCTCGAAAGGGGTCGGAGGTTTGCCTTAATAGGTCTTATTTATTTTCGAATTTTATTAATTCGATGTGGCCTTGGCCTATTAAGAAATTGGAGTTCTGCCTTAACAGATTTCAATTCTCCTCGAGTCTAACTTGATTCGGCCATAGCCTTTTATAAATTGGGGTTTGCCTCAGTAGGTCTTACTTCCCTTTGAGTTTCATTCAATCGATAAGGCCTTGGCCTTTTATGAAATTGGGGTTTGCCTTAACAGGTCTTACTCCCCTTCGATTTTCGCGTGAAGTTCTGAGCAACGTTAATTTTTGATCATGTAATAAAAATTGAAGGGGCCCTTGGGCTCGGAGACAAGATATCAATGCCGAAAAGCTTTTATTAGCATTCAGGTGCTTGTACAATTTGCTTAGGGGGTAGATCAATCTACTCAGGCACGGTACTTTCGACCGTTTGACCCTTACATTGATTCCTAACGATCTATGAGAAGTTCCCCCGAATTGAAGTGGCCAAACAATGAATCGAAGTAGATATGCAATCTTTTGATATTCATGGTCGACCGAAGTTGTGCAAAAAATATTATTGTCTTCGATGAGCGACCGATCTAAGTTAGCACGATTACTGGTTGCCTCATTAAAAACCTTGCCGTAAAACCCAATTTGGGACAAAACCGATCAAAGGAAAAAAGAGTGCAACACGTGCTTTCAGCCCTAACGTCCTGTGCTTCCTGGCTCGAGATTACCTCATTCAACACCTGCAGACGTTAGTAACATGAAATAAACAAATGAAAAAATGACATTTCATACCTCAACAATAGTATCGCTTCAGGTGGCTCATGTTCCAATTGTTTGGCAGCTGTTTTCCCTCCATGGTTCCAAGCTTGTAAGATCCCTTTCCGGTGACCTTCAAGATGGTGTAGGGCCCTTCCCAGTTCGGTCCTAACTTTTCTTCGTTCGGATCTCGAGTATTGGGTGTGATTCTTCTGAGCACCAGGTCTCCAATGTTGAAGTGTCGAAGATGGGCTCTCTGGTTGTAATACCTTTCGATCTTTTGTTTTTGGGCCGCCATTCGAACAAGGGCTGCTTCCCTTCTTTCGTCCAATAATATTCTAAATTGATGTTCATAGCTTCTCGATTCGATTATTCGGTTGCGTATCGGAACCTGATACTCGGTTCGCCTACCTCGACTGGTATTAACGCTTCAGCACCGTATACTAGAGAGAAAGGAGTGGCCCTGGTGCTGGTTTTCTCGATTGTGCGATATGCCCATAGAACCTCGGGCAATATTTCTTTCCATTTTCCCTTTGCATCGGTTAACCTTTTCTTCAAGTTTCGAATTATGGTTTTGTTGGTCGACTCAGCTTGTCCATTGCCGCTGGGGTGATAGGGCGTCGATAAGATCCTCTTGATCTTGTTGTCTTCGAAGAACTTTTTCACTTTATTGCCGATGAACTGCTTGCCATTATCGCACATGATCTCTGATGGCATCCCAAATCGACATATGATGTTGTCCCAGATGAAGTCAATCACTTCCTTTTCTCTAACTTTTTTGTAAGCCTGCGCTTCAACCCATTTGGAGAAGTAGTCAGTCATAAAAAGAATAAATTGAGCTTTACCTGGCGAATAAGGGAGAGGGCCAACGATGTCCAATTCCCCATTTCATGAATGGCCATGGCGATAGGACCGAATACAGTGTCTCTCCGGGCTGGTGGATCATCGGTGCGTGCCTTTGGCACTCGTTGCACTTGCGAAAGAACTCCTTTGCATCTTTCTCCATATCGATCCAATAGTAGCCGGCTCGAATTATTTTTCGAACCAAGGATTCTGAACCGGAGTGATTTCCACATGTGCCTTCGTGTATTTCTCTTAAAATATACTCGGTGTCGCCTGGTCCAAGACATATTGCGAGGGGGCCTCCGAATGTCCTTCTGAATAGGGTCCCATCATCGGATAAATAGAACCGGGCTGCCTTTGTGCGTAATGCTCTTGATTCTTTAGGATCCAACAGGAGTTTACCTGAACTGAGATATTCTATATACTTGTTCCTCCAATCCCAGGTCAAGCTCGTCGAATTAATTTCGGCATGGCCTTCCTCCACCACCAACCTCAAGAGTTGTACGACCTTTTCGGATTCGATCTCCTCATCTTCGACTGATGATCCCAGGTTGGCGAGGGCGTCGGCCTCACGGTTTTGTTCTCGAGGTATGTGCTGTAAAGTCCATTCTTTAAACCTATGCAACATGACTTGAAGCTTGTCCAAATACCTCTGCATTCGTCCTTCTCTGACTTCGAAAGTCCTATTTACTTGGTTGACCACGAGGAGGGAATCGCATTTGGCTTCGATTATCTCTGCTCCCAGGCTTTTGGCCAGCTCTAAACCTGCTATCATAGCTTCATACTCCGCTTCGTTGTTAGTCAATTTTATAGTCTTAATAGACTGTCGAATAGTGTTTCCGATTGGGGGCTTTAGTATGATACCAAGCCCCGATCCTTTCGAGTTTGAGGCGCCGTCTGTGAACAAGGTCCACACTCCCGAAGGAGTACCCGATTCGGTCATTAATTCTTTCTCGACCTCGGGTATTAGTGACGGTGCGAAATCGGTGACGAAATTTGCCAATACTTGAGATTTGATCGAGGTTCGGGGCCGATATTCGATATCGTACCCGCTTATTTCGATGGCCCATTTGGCCAATTGGCTGGATAACTCGGGCTTATGCATTACATTTCTCAGGGGATAAGTCGTTACTACACATATGGGATGGCACTAGAAGTAGGGTTTTAGCTTCCTAGAGGCACTCAATAAAGCGAGTACTAATTTTTCTAAATGTGGGTATCTAGTTTCGGATTCACCTAAGGTTCTACTGACGTAATAAATAGGAAACTGTGTACCTTGTTCTTCTCGGACCAGGACCCCACTCACCGCTACTTCCGAAACGGCAAGGTAGAGGTATAGTTGCTCACCTGTTTTTGGTGTATGCAGCAAGGGTGGGCTAGAGAGATACCTCTTAAGTTCTTCTAACGCGCGCTGACATTCCAGACTCCACGAGAAATCGTTCTTCTTTTTCAGCAAGTTGAAAAACCGGTGACTTCTATCGGAGGACCTCGAAATGAATCGGCCTAAAGCGGCTATCTGACCTGTCAGCTTTTGTATGGCCTTCACACTGTCTACAATTGTAATGTCTTCGATGTCTTTGATCTTTTCGGGGTTAATCTCTATTCCTCAATTCGAGACCATGAAATCGAGGAATTTTCCTGAGCCCACTCCAAATGCGCACTTCTCCGGGTTTAACTTCATGTTGTACCGTTTAGCACATCGAACGTTTCCTACAAATGGCTCAAATGGTCCTCTGCTCGCAGGGACTTAACTAACATATCATCAATGTAAACTTCCATTGTTTTTCCTAGTTGTTCCTCAAATATTTTGTTTACTAGGCGTTGATAAGTAGCCCCCGCATTCTTTAACCCGAATGGCATCATGTTATAACAGTATGTACCATACTTAGTGATGAAGGATGTCTTTTCTTGATCATCCTTGTCCATTCGTATATGGTTATAGCCAGAGTAGGCATCAAGAAAGCTAAGGGTCTCGTGGACAGCGGTGGCATCGATCATGCGATCGATATTGGGTAAGGGAAAAGAATCTTTAGGGCATGCCTTGTTTAAATCTTTATAATCTATACACATTCTTAACTTATTTCCCTTTTTAGGGACTACAACTACATTTGCTAACCATTCCGGGTATTTAACTTCTCAAATGGATCCTATATTTAAAAGCTTGGTTACCTCATCTTTGATGAATGCTTGTTTGACTTTGGATTGAGGCCTCCTCTTTTGCTTGATCGGTCGAAATTTAGGATCGATGCTCAGTTTGTGAGTTGTGATCTCCGGAGGTATTCCTGTTATGTCAAAATGGGACCAAGCGAAAGAGTCTTCGTTAGCTGAAAGAAAATGAATAAGTTTGGTCCTGAGCTCGAAGCTTAAGCCCGAGCCCAGGTATACCTTCCGATCTGATGCATCTTCTCGGAGTGAAATTTGCTCGAGTTCTTCGACCGTTGACTTAGTTGCATCGGATTCATCGGGGCCGACGAATGACCGGGGAATCCCGTAGTCATCATCCTCGAGAAGCTCCTGTTCACCTTCGTTCGGTGAAGGCGATGCCTGTGATTGCTATTTGGTTCTTTGGGAGGGAGCTATTGGTTTCGATACTGCTTCTTCTACTGCGAAAATTTCTTTCGCCGCATGTTGTTCTCCATAAACATTTATAATCCCATTAGTCGATGGGAATTTCAACATTTGGTGCAGTGTTGAGGGTACCGCTCTGATATCATGAATCCACGTCTCCCGAGCAAGGCGTTGTATCTCATATCTCCTTTGATTACGCTGAATTTCGTTTCCCGAACGGTACCGGCAGTGTTAACTGGTAAAGTTATTTCCCCTTTGGTTGTCTCTCAATCCATGTTGAAACCATTGAGAATCCGAACTTCAGGGATAATTCGGTCCGTCAACCCGAGCTGTTCGATACCCCATGACCGGATTATGTTGGCCGAACTACCGGGATCGACCAATACACGCTTCACCTTAGTTTTGTGTATAAGCACCGATATTACTAAGGCGTCGTTATGGGGTTGTATGATTCCTTCTGCATCTTCCTCACTGAAGTGTAAAGTTCCCTCCATCGCATAATCCCGAGTGCGCTTTTCTCGGGTGATGGATATTTTAGTGCGTTTCAATACCGGACCTTGGGGTGTATCTACCCCACCGATTATCATATTGATCGTATGCTGAGGTTCCTCCTAGTTTACTTGTTTATTCCTATTTCCGTAATGGTTTTTGGCTCGATCGCTCAAAAACTCTCGAAGGTGCCCATTTTCGAGCAACCATGCCACCTCTTCCCTCAACTGTCGACAGTCCTCTGTCTTGTGCCCATGTGTACCATGATACTTACATATCAAACTGGGATCTCTCTTAGCTGGATCCGATTGTAGTGGTCGAGGCCACCTAGTATCCTTAATGCGACCGATGGCCGATACGAGAGTAGCCGAGTCGACGTTGAAGTTATGCTCGGATAGCCGTGGTGCTTCTCGATGGCCAGCGGTTCTCTTGAAGTTGTTTCTTGCCAATGGTCCCCGGTTACTCCGATTAAGATCGTTCCTCCTTTCTCGTCTCGGGGAACCCTGCCTTATTGGAACCTTTCAGTCTCCAGGGTATGGTTGATGCCTGTCTTTGCTCGATCTTGGCTCTCGATAAATATCCCTTTGAACCCTATCATGAGTTCTGATGGGGTAAGTGGATCCCGAGGGGGCTCCAAGTTGGTCGTCCTCGACCCTAATCTTCGATGATATCGGTTGTGTATATCCGCCCATGTGGAAGCCGGATATTCAATCAAGCTTTGTTTAAGCTGTTGTGAAGCCGTTGAACTTCGAGCGTTGAGTCCTTGGGTGAAGGCCTATACGGCCCAATCATCAATGACCGGTGGTAGGTCCATTTGTTCTATCTGAAAGCGAGATACGAATTCCCTGAGCATCTCGTTATCTCTTTGCCTGACTTTAAATAAGTCCGATTTTCGTGTCTCGACTTTGATGGCACCCGCATGAGCTTTCACGAAGGTGTCCGCAAGCATGGCAAAAGAATCGATGGAGCTCGGGGGAAAATTGTGATACCAAGTCATTGCCCCCTTCGACAAGGTCTCTCTGAATTTCTTTAAGAGAACGGACTCAATCTCATCGTCTTCGAGATCATTTCCCTTTATGGCGCATGTGTATGCTGTTACATGCTCATTTGGGTCATATGTCCCAGGTGAGTGTGAGGTGAGCTTTCAGAAGCTCAAGACTGCATTGACTACAGCCCCAGTGTTGGTGTAGCCTACAGGTTCGGGATCTTACACCTTGTATTATGATGCATTGTGTATTAGGCTTGGCGCGATGTTGATGCAGGACGGTAGGGTGATTGCCTATGCATTTCGACAGCTGAAGGTTAATGGGAAGAATTACCTTATGCATGATTTATAGTTGGCATCCATTGTTCACGCGCTGAAGATTAGGAGGCACTATCTATACGGCGTTCCATATGAGGTTTATACTGACCATTAGAGTCTCCAACACCTGTTCAAGCAAAAGGACCTTAATTTGTGGCAGAGATGGTTAGAGTTGCTGAATGACTATGATATCACCATATTATATCATCCAGGGAAGGCCAATGTAGTGGTTGATGCACTGAGTAGGAAGGTTTAGAGTATGGGCAGTTTGGCGTATTTAATTGTATCAGAGAGGCCACTAGCCATGGATGTTCAGGCTTTGGCCAATCAGTTTGTGAGATTGTATGTTTCAGGGCCTACCCGAGTTTTTGCTAGTGTTGTAGCACAGTCATCATCGTTGGAGCGTATCAAGGCTCCCAGTTTGATGTTCCTCACTTGTTGGTGTTGAGGGACACGATGCAACGGGTTGGTGCCAAGGAGGTTGTGATTGGTGATTATGGAGTTATGTGGCTTGAAGGCTGGATTTGTATTCCTAATGTTGATGGGTTGAGAGATTTGGTTCTTGAGGAGGCTCACAGCTCGCGGTATTCCATTCACCCGGGTGTCCCGATGATGTACCGTGACTTGAGATAACATTATTGGTGGTGGAGAATGAAGAAAGATATCGTTGATTATGTCTCTCGATGTTTTAATTGTCAACAGGTAAAGTATAAGCATCAGAAACTGGGAGGGTTGATTCCGAGATTGGAGATACGGGAGTGCAAGCGGGAGTGCATCACTATGGATTTTGTGGTAGGCTTACCACGGACCTTGAAAATATGACGCAATTTGGGTTATTTGTGGACCAATTGACTTAGTCCGCACACTTCATTTCGGTGATGAGTTCCTATTCTTTAAAGCGATTGTCTCAGATTTATGTCTAGGAGACTGTCTGCCTGTATGACGTTCCCGTTTCTCTCATCTCTGACCGAGGCACATAGTTCACATCGCAGTTTGGAAGAGCGGTGCAGCGAGAGTTGGGCACACGGGTAAAGTTGAGTACAACATTCCATCCCCACATAGACGGGCAGTTCAAACGCACTATTCAGATCATGGAGGACATGTTACGCGTCTGTGTTGTTGATTTCGGAGGCTCCTGGGATCAGTTTCTACCGCTCGCATAGTTTGCCTACAACAACATCTATCATTCCATCATCCAAATGGCTCCTTATGAGGCCTTATATAAGAGGATATGTCCTTCTCTGATTGGTTAGTTTGAGCCTGGGGAGGCTAGAGTTTTGGGCAATGATTTGGTTTGTGAAGCTATGGAGAAAGTTAAGGTGGTTCCGGAGCGACTTCGTACAGCTCAATCCAGACGAAAGAGTAATGCAGACCGGAAGATCCGAGATATAACTTACATGGTGGTGAGAAGGTTATGCTCAGAGTTTTGCTCAGGAAGGGCGTGAAGAGTTTCAAGAAGAAGTGCAAGTTGAGCCCTCGGTATATTGTCCCTTTTGAGGTACTTGAGAGACTTAGAGCAGTGGCCTACAAACTTTCCTTGCCACCTAGTCTATCGGGAGTTCACCCAGTATTTCATGTTTCTATGCTCCAGAAGTATTTTGGTGATCCGTCACATGTTTTGGACTTTAGCAGTGCAAATAGACGGGGATTTGACTTATGATGTGGAGTCGGTGGCCATTTTGGACTGGCAGGTTCGGAAGTTGAGGTCAAAGAATATAGCGTCAGTGAAGGTGCATTGGAGAGGTTAGCCAGTCGAGGAGACCACTTTGGAGACCGAGCAGGAGATGCAGAGAAGATATCCTCACCAATTTGAGACTCCAGGTATGATTTTAGACTCGTTCGATGACGAATGTTTGTCTAAGAGGGGGGAATGTGATGACCCAACCGGTAATTTGTGTTTTTAGCCTCGTTCCTCTATTTATTTTCTCTTCTTTATTCATTTGTGGTTATGTGAATCCCCGGGGTGGTTGGATTGGTTTTCGGATAAATTTTGGAGTGAATTGGGAAACTTAGTCCCAAGGTTAGAAGCTTAAGTTGAAATAGTTGATTGGAGTTTGACTTTTATGTAGACAACTCAGGAATGGTATTTTGATGATTCCAATAGTTTTGTATGGAAATTTTGGACTTAGTTGTATGTCCGAATATGAATTTGGAGGTCCGTAGGTTGATTTGGGTCTTTTTGGCGGAAGTTGGAAAGTTGAAGGTTTGGTAGATTAAGAGGTTTGATCGGGAGTTGACTTTGTTGATATTGGGTTTATATTTAGGTTTCGGCAGTTGGAACAGGTCCGCTGTGTCATCTGGGACTTGCATGCAAAATTTGAGGTCATTCGGAGTTGATTTGATATGGTTCGGCGTGATTTTTTGAAGTTGGAAGTTCATTAGAGTCATTAGGTTTGAATTGGGGTGCAATTCTAGTTTTGGTGTTGTTTGATGTAATTCGAGGCTTCGAGTAAGTTTGTATTGGGTTTTAGGACTTTTTGAAGTTCGGTGTTGTTTGATGTAACTCGGGTATGTTTCGAATTGTTGGCAGATCATTTTTGGACTTTGAATGATGGCTGACGTTTTGGTGTTTTGGTGCAATAGCACCTACGAAGGTTTGGCCGCAGGTGCGAGGCTGCAGAAGCGTGCTGGTGATCACAGATGCGGGCTAGGCAGGATCTGGGGAAGAGCACATGTGCGAGGGTATTTTTGCATCTACGAATCAGCATACGCGGACAAGTGTGCACAGAAGCGAAGCTGGACAGAGGCCTGGGAGTCCGCAGATGCGAAAGGTTGGTCGCAGAAGCCGTTTAGTAAGTACGGAGAGGGGACCGTAGGTAGGCATGGTCGGGACTTAAGTGGATCTTGTAGATGCGAGAATTTGACGCAAATGCGGCATCGCATGTGCGATTGAGTGAGCCGCATATGCGAGAATCGCTGGGCAGAAGGTTAAAACGAGGGTTTGGTCCTTTTTCTCATAGTTGGAATTTTGGAACTCGGTTGGAGGCGATTTTTGGGTGGCATTTTTCTACAATTAGAGAAGTAAGTGAAGTTTAATAACTTTTGTTGATAGATGTTGATACCCTATTGATTATTACACCTAATTTATGTGAATTTAAGGTGAAATTCGGGGATTTTAGACTATGTTATAGGAGAGTGAGATTTGATAATTTGAGGATCGATTTGTGGATGTAATTGGATGAAATTAGCATGGTTGGACTCATAACTGAATGGGTTTTTGGAATTTGTGAGTTTTGTCAAGTTCCGAGGTGCGGGCCCGGGGTTGACTTTTTGATTTTTTGATTAAATACCTTATCTTTATTGTGTGGAATTATTTTCTATGGCTATTATTGATGATATTAAGTTGCTTTAGCTAGATTTAAGTTAATCGAGGTCGATTCGCGTGGCAAGGGCTTTTTGGAGTATTGATTGGCATGTTTTGAAGTAACATATCTAGACTTGGATTTGAGGGTATTTAACCATGGGAGCTATGTTATATGAGAGGTATTAGGTTGCCGTACGCGCTAGGTGATGGGTGTGTGTGCATGCACCGGAGTATTCATGATTAGAGGTGGCTTTTAGGCGATTATGGGGTTGTTTTGCTATCATGCCTTGTTATATCCGTATTTTCTAAACGTGTATGATCATTTGAGTTCTGATTCATGTTAGAAATTATGTCTAGGCTATGTTCTACTTGTTTGAGACTTAATAGGGCTATTCTTACTATTTGTGAGCTATTTGCCTTAATTATACACATACTCTCAGTCATGATGCTATATCCATGTATGATATCTCTGTCTTAGTACTTTCTTCTTTGATTCCTCGCATGTTGTTGATGCCTCATATATGTAACATTGTTGAATTGAATACTGTGAGATGTGGTTAACTGATACTTGACCAATTGATGACTAAGCTTGGGCCATAGAGCCGATTTGGTATTGATTTTGAGGTGACGGGTCCGCCAGGCTCATATTAGGCTAAGTATTATTGTTTTAGGGTGATGCATGCACCAGGACTCACTATTGGGCTATGTGATTATGATTACAGCTTGGGCATGATCCACCTCTCCGGAGTCTGACTTACCAGTAGTGGGCGCAAGCATAGTGGTATATGTACGTGTTTGATGATGAGCATTTATGCTAGGCACTCGTACAATGGTAAGTGTTGTTGTGTGGTTATTTCTTAATGCTTTCAGTGTGATATTGTTGATTTTACATGTATATTTGATATGTAGTCATAGAGATGTACCTTCCTCATGCTAGTTAGTTAATAAAATGTTTTATCCGTGTTGGACTTAAACTGTTATACTTGGAAAGCATGTCTAAATTCCTGAGATGCGAACGAGCTGAACATAATATCATTGAGTTACCTGCTTCTATTGTTTCCTTTATATCTTGAATTGTTTTTGGTTATTGGTCTCTAACTGTTTCTTCTGAGCTCGTCACTGCTTTCAATCTAATGCTAGGTTTGTTACTTTTTGTGTGTATTGGATCGGTTGTACTCATACTATATTTTGCGTTTCTTGCGCAGATCCAGGTACTTCCAGACGAGGTGATTTCCAGAGTTGAGTTGCTACAAGATTTTCGGAGACTATGAGGTAGCTGCTATGTCGTCCGTAGACCTTGAAGTTCTCTTCCTTTGTTTTCATTGTTACTGTTCTATTGTTTAGACAGTTGTATTGAGGATTTGGCTTTGTATTTTGATATTCATTAGTTTTTATGTGCCCGTTGACACCAGATTATTGTGATAGTTGTAGCAGTATTGTTATTACTTTCTCAGTTATTTCATGACCTTTCCGCTGTTGAGTTTATTAAACCATGTTTTATCAAATTTGTTGTTCTTATGTGACTGTTAGCTTACCTAACATGTAGTGATAAGTGCCGTCACGGCTCCGGGGGGAGTTGGATCGTGACAAAACATTGGATCTATTTGTTATCTGACATCAATACATGTGATTTTTAAATGATGCTAACCCATTGTTCCTTTTCATATATAGCTCATATCAGTGTGATCTTCTTGGTCCTTTATTTTGCTTTCAACCCTTAGCCCTAATGGCTTGTGGTTCATTCTTATACATATAAGTGGCATTTCATGGCCCTTATCATCATAGATATGAAGCATATAGCCTGCTCGTCCTATGAAACTTATACTTACATTCAAACAAATTTAAAACAAGTAAAACATGAATTTGTGAGGAAAATAACTTCCCAATTAACTCAAATGACGTCCAATGCATTCACCAACATCTATCTACAATATTCAAAATGGAATTCCATAAGTTTCGATCCCAAAATAACCCACTAGTTACCATCATGTCACTTATCATGTAATTGTAAATAATTTTATTTAATAAGTGATGGTAGGCTATAATCTCGTACTTTAGTCGCTTCTTACACTCTAATTTACTACACTTTAATTGAGTTTGAGCTTTAATCGATAGTGTTTTGCACTAATTGCATGTTTTCTGCCTTGTAGGAGTGATTCCGAGCTATGTAGATGTTATGGAACGAATTTGAGCTATTTGGAGCTTTGAAGTCTGAGTAAAAGCCCAAGGGACTAAGCCGGGATCGCGTTTGGGGGTCGAGAACCACGTCTGGACTTCAAAAACGAAGCAAAAAGGCAGACTTTGAGAAATACCCACAGCCGCAGAGGGCCTGTGCAATGTTTACAGAGTTATCATCCCAGTTCGCGCAGGAAAAGGTGTTTTTGTGTTTCCTGACCCTACTTAGTATAAATACATGTAAAAACGTTATTTTTGGAAAACATTTTTGAGAGGAACTTTGATGAAGGGAGAGCGTAGACCTGCCATGGAGGTCGTCTTTCATCTTTCCTTCCACCAAACTTAGTAATTTTTATGTTTCTTTTTATGATTTGTTGTTTGGCTACCATGTCTATGTGGAGCTAAACTTCACATTCTAGGGTTGTAGTTCTTTCATGACTACTGTTATTCGGATATTGATTTTGCTTTCTTGATTTATCATATTGGTTTATTTAGTCAATCCTACACTTAATTATTTGATTGCTTGATCACCAATTAAATACTATTTACGAATCTAGAATTGATCTTGAATGTGGGAATTCTAGATTGCATATAGGATTGAGTAGAGCAAGCTCGTGAACCTAGGCATCGGGGAATGGATTTGCGGTTAGGATACACATATACCTAATTTCCTTGCTTGGTTGATGTATAGGAATTATAAACGCGTTCTTGGTACTTCTAACTCCATAGACATAGAGGCGTTAGGTTAGCCTGAATAGGCGAGTAAGAACTCGACAGATTCTTATGAGCAATATTAACCCTGTCAACCAATAAGCTAGATGAATTAATTAGTCAATTCATTTAAAGAATACAATAGGAATGTTAGATAACCCATAACCCTGGATTGTTTTCATTACATTGATACATAAAAATCTACTCTTCCTTGTTGAAAGTTCATTATTTATTTTTATTTATTTTAATTAGCTTAGAATCAAATACTTCTAGTTTTAATTCTTGTTTATATAGTTAGGATAGTCTAATCTAGTTAATAGTTAATCTCAAGTCCTCGTGGGTTCAACATCCGACTTTTAGTCACTTTATTACTTGACGACCGCGTATACTTGCGTGGGCGTTTGGCCGCAACTAATTGAAGCAAATACTTTAGAGTATTTGACTCTTGTATAAGTACCTTAAACATTATGATCTTAACCTTGCTTAACTACTTTGACTAGAGTGTTTTTATGAGTCCAATCTTGAGTGAGTTATGTGCCATGTGTGTGTGAGGTTTGTGTGTTATTTTGTGCATTGCATTTGATGTCTAGAACTTGCCCCGTGTTTGTGCAAAGCGAAATAGCAGTTTTGTTCATCTTAGAAGTGATATAGGCGTTTCTTTGTTGAGCCAGATATATATTTTTTACCCGCCTAATTGTGATGTATCATAGTTAGCCCTTTGAGCTGTAACCTTATTTGGTTGGCAACCACATTACAAGCCTTACACATTTTTTTGAATTAACCATCTATTTGAACCTTTACACCTCTCATGAGCACTTGAATTGTTATGAACTTTGTAAAAGTTAAAGTGCGGGGGTGGTTGGTTTGGCTTTTGAGTGGAACTAATGAAATAAAGAGAAAAGTGCATTGTTTTGAAAAAGCAACAGCCACTTAAAATAAAAAAAATTAGTTGTATTGTGGTGCAAATATTCCTCGATAAGTGGTGACTCCTGATGTAATTGTGCTTAAAGAAGTAGGAACTTAATGCATATTAATGTGAAGGTGGAGTTATGGTTTGACATAGGTGTGGGGTTTTGAAAGGTAAAGTGTATATATTAAAGTGCTTAGGGAGGTGTAGTCACTCTTATATCTAAATATATCCTACCCGTCCCGCAGCTTACATTACGACCAATTAAAGTCCTACTTGATCATAGATTGAATGAATTCGATTAGTAGAGTAGACGTGCAAGTCTATGGTATGTATTTATTGGCATATGAATGTTATTTCTGAGAGTGAGTGAATTCTTTCTAGCTTGAGTTCCTAATTGTTCTGAAATTTTACGTGTGTGGAACTACTCTCCTCTGTTATGTGAGGACACTTGATTCATGAAGGAAAGGTAATGTCATTGACGTGGAGCAATGGTTTAAGTGTGGGGTGTTGATGGTAGGCTATAATCTCGTATTTTAGTCACTTATTACACTCTAATTTACTACACTTTAATTGAGTTTGAGCTTTAATTGAGAGTGTTTTGCACTAATTGCGTGTTTTATGCCTTGTAGGATTGATTCCGAGCTATGTGGATGTTATGGAACGAATTCAAGCTATTTGGAGCTCTGAAGTTTGAGTAAAATCCCAAGGTATAAGTCGGGATCGCCTCCGGGAGTCGAGAACCACGTCTGGAATTCAAAAACGAAGCAAAAAGGCAGACTCTGAGATAAACCCACAGCCGCAGCGCGTGGTGCACTGCGGCTGCCCATTTTTGCTGCTGGGTTATTTTGCACGCTCTCTGATAAAGTCCACTACTACCCCGTTTGGTGCGTCGCCCCATGCGATGCGCCTTTGCAATTTTTACAGAGTTATTATCCCGATTCCAGCAGGAAAAGGTGTTTTCCTCTAGGCCTAACCCTACTTAGTATAAATACATGTAAAATCGTTATTTTTGGAAAATGTTTTTGAGAGGAACTTTTGATGAAGGGAGAGCACTGACCCGCCGTGGAGGCCGGGTTTCATCTTTTCTTCCACCAAACTTAGTAATTTTATGTTTCTTTGTATGATTTGTTGTTTGGCTACCATGTCTATGTGGAGCTAAACTTCACGTTCTAGGGTTGTGGTTCTTTCATGACTATTTTTATTCAGATATTGATTTTGCATTCTTGATTTATCATATTGGTTTATTTATTCAATCCTGCGCTTAATTTATTTGATTGCTTGATCACCAATTAAATACTATTTACGAATCTAGAATTAAACTCGAAGTGAGAATTCAAGATTACATATAAGATTTAGTAGAGCAAGTTGTTGAACCTCGGAATCGGGGAACGGATTCGCGGTTAAGATTACCATATACCTAATTGCCTTGCTTGGTTGATGTACATGAATTATAAACGCACTCTTGCTAGTTCTAACTCCATAGACATATAGGCGTTAGGCTAGCTTGAATAGGCGAGTAAGAACTCGACAGATTCTTATGAGCCATATTAATCATGTCAACCAATAAGCTAGATGAATTAGTTAGTCAATTCAATTGAAGTATACAATAGAAATGTTAGATAGCCCATAGCCCTGGATCGTTTTCATTACATTGATATATAAAAATCTACTCTTCCTTTATTGAAAGTTCATTATTTATTTTTATTTATTTGAATTAGCTTAGAATCAAATACTTCTAGTTTTAATTCTTGTTTAGATAGTTAGGATAGTCTAATTTAGTTAATAGTTAATCTCAAGTCCTCGTAGGTTCGACATCCGACTTTTAGTCACTTTATTACTTGACGACCGCGTATATTTGCGTGTGCGTTTTGGCCGCAACAATAACCATTAATGGATATTCTACAATGAATGATAAGTAACCTCCTATAATATGTCAAGTTGTGCTAATAATGTGAAAATTATAAACACTAGTACTTTATATGACGTTGTATGACCAAACATGAAATTTAAAATATTTATATGACACAGAGATATATTGTATTGGTAATAGTGAAAGAGATATATTAATGCAATGGATGAACATTATTTGATGCGAAAATATCATACTAAAGTTATTATATGAAATTTCAAAAGAAGTGAAAGACATCAAAATGGACGGTTGTAAACATTTTGGAACTGTTTCAAAAAAATAAAATTGTCATATAAATAAAACGAAAGGTGTAATAACTCTAGATCACAAGGGCCATAAATTATGACGATTACTTTTGTGATTCCTTATCTGTCACGATCCAAAATCCACTAGTCATGATAGCACCTAATTCAACCCGCTAGGCAAGCCAACTAATAGTCAACACAATTAAATTGAGAATAATAAGGGAACAATAAGTAAAATAGCTGAAATTTTATACAATAACTCAAGGACTGGCCGTACAAGTCACAAGACACTAAGACTTAGATTTACAAAGATGATATGAAATAATACAACATCCGCTTAGAATATACATCAACAAAGTTCAAATCTAAAGATACCAAGGACAAGTGGTAGCCATATTCGTAACGCAGGTATGTCTTCAGTGCCAGCTCCCGTAATTCACAGCATCTCAACTCCAGGATCTGCGCGCGAGGTGCAGAAGTATAGTATGAGTACAACCCACCAACATGTACTCAATAAGTATCATAAATAACTTTATCGAGGTAATAGAAGCAAGAATTATAAGTGATACTCGCTATCACCTGTACAACTCATAATTTCAACAGGTATAAAACATCTATATGATCAAATCAGGAAATCTCAAGTAAAACCACCTTGGTGCTAACAATTCTTTGTTTTAAGTATTCTGCTTAGTCAACAATCTAGCATATAAGGAAGATATGCAAGTAAATCAGGTAAACACTCGAGGAAATTGCAAGTAAAATTGAAATGCAATAACCACATATCAGTGCGTTGTGGCACGCAATCCGATCCTAATTATAGTAACCAGCTCTCCTATAGCTCACATCAACCAGAAATCCGTTAGTTTCTCATAATTCGCGTGCTCATTATTGTCACGACCCGGATTTCCCATCCTCGGGTGTCGTGATGGTGCCTACTAGTGAAAGCTAGGCAAGCCAGTCAATCGGACTATTTACCACGTTTCTATTTACGAATTCATTACATCACAAATGCATCAACTGAAAAGCAGTAGTTCAACAAGCGAAATAAACACCAATTTAATACTCTACACAACTATCACCGATAAACTATCCACGACGATCTACCCAAGATCTGGTGTCAGAGTTTCACAGACTATTTAAGAGTACTACAAACAGGGTCTGAAGAATATAACAACATACTGTTTCTGGACTACATGGAAGAAACAGATACAAGAAATGGACAGGGGACTCCAAGAACCGCGGACGTCTGCAGAACTACCTTAGGTCGCCTGAAAATCAGAGACTGGAAGCTTCCTACTGTTCGACGCCTGCGGCACGGGGATCTGCACAAAAGAGTGCAGAGTGTAGTATCAGCACAACCGACCCCATGTGCTGGTAAGTGCCTGGCCTAACCCCGGCAAGGTAGTGACGAGGCTAGGACCAGACTCCAGATAAACCTGTGCAATTTTAAGCATATATGTATCTACAGCAGAAGATAAAATACATAAACAATTTAAACGGGGAAAAGGAAAACATACACCAAAATAGCGGACAAATAAAACGAAACGAATCATTAATGAATAAGAAAGGAAACTGCAATTCAGCCTTTAACAGAATGAAATGTAATACAATCCACCCTTTTTCCTCCAGTAACCTCTTGCTACAGGCGTGCAACCCGTTCCCACTTACAGTAACCTCTTGTGGCAGGCGTGCCACCCGCTCCCACATACATCACATCCCGTGGCAGGCGTACCACCCGCTCCCACTTTCATAATATCTCGTGGCAGGCGTGCCACCCGCTCCCACTTACAATATATACTGTGGTAGGCGTACCACCCACTCCCACTTTCATAATATCACGTGGCAGGCGTGCCACCCGCTCCCACTTTCATCATCACAACAATCACAAGAAATCCCGGCAAGGGAACAAATCAACATAACAACTTCCCAGCAAGGGAACAAATAACATCAAACAATCATCCTGGCCAGGGGAAATTCAGCTATAACCAAACCAAACTTGACTCCTATTTAGCCCAATCAATGTTAGTACTCAATTACAGCCGAAGTTCTACAATTAACCTCCCAACCCAATTATCATTTTATTAACTCTAGACACGACTCTACTAATGTGACACTGGACCCTTTAAACCTCTACGAACTCCTTAGACGCTACCCACAATTTTGACACTGGACCCTTTAGACTCCCACGAACTCCTCACTCAACTAGTCTAGTTAAACATCGACTTTATACCGGACAAAGAAGGCTAGACCCATAACCAAAAGGAATAACTAAAATGAAGCAACCTTGTGGTAGGTGTACCACCCGCCCTCAATTCACAATATCTTGTGGCAGGCGTGCCACCCACTCCCACATGCAGTATATCACACTAAATCGAGGATAATATTCAACAATTTGAAACAATAGTCACACAACGATTATCCACACACGAACCACGGTCATGCGTGACACTAACATATAGACGCTCGTCACCATGCCTATACGTTGTTCTCAACAAGGAGCAATTTAAAAAATAAGACACGATTTCTAATCCCTCAAGATAAGGTTAGAACAAACACTTACCTTGCTTCGCAATAACTTCCTAGACTTCCAACAATTCTTCGAGTCCAACCTCTTAGGAATGCTCACAAACTTTAGGCGAAGTCAATTGGAGCTAACAAGCTACAACTTGGTAGGGTGCCTTAACTCAGCTAAAACTCTTGGCACAATTTGCAGCAATTTGAGCTGGGTCTTTGGTGTTAGAGAGTGGGGTTCCTTGTAATAGATGTTTGTGTTTGAGGGAAGTGATTCTACGGTTGTTTTTCAGCTTATACTAGGGTTATTTTCCGGCGAGTTGCAGCTGGTTCTTGGTGGGTTTAAATGGGGAAAGCTGGGCTGGTAAATGGGGAGGTTGATGACTATATTTTGGATACATTTTCACGGATTTTGGGGTTGTTTTCAAGGTGATTTAGAGGTTGTTTTGCTGGGGTTTGAGGGTGTTTTGGTGAGTTTTTCTGAGGTAATTGACGAAAATAAGGGGGGTTTTGCATGTTAGGGTTCCTAGTTCCTATTTATAGTGGGTCAAAATTCGTGACAAAATAAAATTTCAGGTGTCCAGAATGCGATCGCATTCTGGTCGCAAACTCAACATGCGGTCCGCATTTGGACCGCATTTCTGACATGGCATTTGGCCCAAAACTGTGCCTCATTCTGCAATCTCACTGTGGGATTTGCGGTCCGCATTTTAGAAATGCGGTCCGCATTTCTCACTGCATTTTTGACATAAAACTTATCCAGTTCTCTGTTCCACTCTGCGACGTAGGCAGCGTGATTTGCGGTCCGCATTCCTAAAATGCGGTCCGCATTTCAGACAGCATTTCAGACATGAACCTTTGCCCAGAAATCTGTCCAAATATGCGATGCCCGTGTAAGATATGCGGTCCGCATGTTAGAAATGCGACCACATATCCTGCATTACTTACCTTTTTGAGCTCTTTTTCTTAATTATTAGCTTCTTATACCTCATACCTCGCAGAAATGTTAAAATTGCATAATTACAAAGAGGGATTTGCACTTAAAACAAGCCAAATCTAGACAATTAGTATTATATGTGTTTCTACGACACATCGGGCCGTTACATTCTCCTCCTCTAAGACAACCGTTCGTCCTCGAACGGACGGGATAAAGAAGTACCTGAGTTGGGAAAAAGATGTGGATAACGGCTCCGCATATCAGACTCGGGCTCCCAGGTCGATGCCTCAGGAGGCTGACCTCTCCATTGAACACGAACAGAAGGAAAACTCTTCGATCTCAGCTGGCGGACTTGCCGGTCTAGAATGGCTACCGGTTCCTCTTCATAAGATAAGTCCTTGTCCAACTGAACGGTGCTGAAATCTAGCACGTGAGTTGGATCGCCGTGATATTTCCGGAGCATGGACACATGAAAAACAATATCACGCATAAAGCAGATACTCAAGAATACATGTACTTGATCAAAGAACATCAAATTTCATAATCCTGGACTAGTATAAGTGACATGCTAATCATAGCGGAGTTGAGCAGAATTTTTTTTTAAAAGGTCGTTTTGCGGTCCATTATGCGATCACATATCCATTTCACGGTCTGCACTTCCGTCGCATATTTAGCATGAATAATTTCGTTGGGTGATTCTACTGTTCATTTTGCGGCCGCATAAGTGGTTTGTGGACCGCAAACCTGTCGCAGACCGGTCCAGGCCATCCCAATTTTTTGCATCACTTTTGCGGTCCATTTTGCGGGTTGCATATCTGTTATGCGGTCCATTATGCGCCCTTAGACTTGAGTTCAGAGGGTCTATTTTCCTATTTTTATAACCCGACCCCATTTTGATTAATAGCTTTTGGAGCTTATTTTGGAGCATATATCTTATGTATTAGAGAGAAGTGAGAGTATCGTAGAGAAAGAAGGAGAAAGCCTAGCATTGTAAGCATCCATTATTGCTCCAATATTCAAGAATGATGGAAGCCACTCACTATTCTATCATCTATCTCGGAAATTTCTTGTCCTACATCATCTATGCAAGTTTATTTAGGGTCTAATTATGTTGTGGGGTTGGAGATAGGCCATGCATGTACCAATAAGAGGTAGTATGTGGGGTTGTTAAACTATATCGGGTAGTTTCTTGTTGAAATCGGTTGAGGGAGGAAGGGATTACCATTGTAGAGCTTTGTAGTCAATTTTGCATTATAGGTATTTGACAAAATTCTTAAGAGTTACGCCATGAGAATCCTTCTAATTATTATCCGATTTTTTCTATCTTCTTATAGATTGTTATTGCTAGAAGTGTTGAGATGTTGTAGTAACTTAGGAAAAGCTCAAACAAGGTATGTCGGCTAAACTTCTCTCTGGGAATTAAATTCCATAATGTTCCCGTAAGTTTCAAGTATGGTTGGTCCAAGATCCTACTTCCCATGTCCCGAGTTATTCCTTATATATTTGACTATTCCAATTAAGCTTGTGTTGAAAGATATATACTAAAAATGTGCACCAAATTCTTCTATCATCTTGTGTTCTCCGTCGGGAATGTATCCTAGTGTGACCAATATGTCGAGATAGTATGATTTCAAATCATATTTAAATTGCAAGTCGCTATGCCTAATTGTGAAAGAAAACTCAATGCGCCTAAGACCCATATTGTTCATATCTATGCTTAAGGACATGGTTAATAATGATCTATAAATATGCTTGAAAGTGAAAGAAATGAGAGCGAGATACAAAACGTGGCCACTGTTGTTGTAACTAGCACATTTGATTTGAAGTTGTGTTTAAATCGTAAATCATCATGCTCTCCTTTATAAATATTTCCAATGTGATTTGATTTATTACATATGAGTTGAAATTATGTATTTCCTTTTGGGAAGAAGTATTTCCAAAAGATACGGTGTATTACTCGTTTATGATTTTTAACTTGTGTTGCGATTACAAGTCATTGCGCTCCATACATTGGAAGGGGTATCTATTGTGTTTAAGGATTTCACTACTGATGAAGTTAAAGTTATGATTTCCAAAATATTCTATGTCTTGATGTTTGTGATGATGATCATGGAAAGTCAAGAAATGAAAAGTGTGGAATATGAAATATGGTCAACGTGCCATGAATAAAGAATCATATGTATGGCCAAGAGAGCCAATAAAGTAATGATGTTGTGAGTGGCTAAAAGTACTAATGAGGCTATATATGGTGTGGAAGGTTGCGAGGTGAATGTATTTGTATTTCTGTTTCCTTTGTGTGCAAAGCAAAAATGTTTTTGGGAGTATTGTTAGTCACCGAGGAAGGTTAGGTTG
Organism: Nicotiana obtusifolia; assembly: GCA_002018475.1. NCBI lineage: Eukaryota > Viridiplantae > Streptophyta > Magnoliopsida > Solanales > Solanaceae > Nicotiana > Nicotiana obtusifolia. Next base: position 24,159 of record MCJB01049277.1, read on the forward strand.
AAATAATCTAACCCCGAAACTACACATGCCAGTGTAGGAGTGTGTTCTGATTATTCTCCTTATTTGGAATGAGATTGATGTGATGAGAATGTTCCCCTTAATTGGGATGAGATGATTGCTAGCAAAGGGTGATATCAATCCACACGGCATTGTGGTGAGACGACCTAGCCGATCGGGTCGAGATCGGACACCATGCTGCACACATAGTGGCAATTGTGATCGTGATTACACCTCCACATGCACACATTGGGTGAGGCGGCAGGGACGCTTTATGTAGAGATTGTTATTGTGATTACACCTCCACCCGCACACATTAGGGTGAGGCGGCAAGGCCGCTTTGTGTATAGATTGTGATTGTGATTACACCTCCACCCGCACACATTTCAGTGAGGAGGCAAGGCCTCTTTATGTAGTGATTGTGATTGTGATTACACCTCCACCCGCACACATTAGGGTGAGGCGACATGACTGCTTTGTATAGAGATTGTGATTGTGATTGTGACTAAGATTGGATGTCTTTGGGTGAGACGACCTAGCTGATCGAGCCGTGATCAGACTCCATACTAAAATCACGGTGGTATTTCGATACTAATGATCTCTCAACCAAAAATAATATTATTTTCATACTTTGAAAATCTTTCTGTTATAACTTGATGTTTGGATATCATTGATTGTTACTTGTTGCTTCCACGGTTTTTCCCTTTTTATATTGGTATTCTATTTCTAAAGAGGACATTTAGCTTCCCATAATAGTACTATTCCACATGTACTAATGTCTCTTTTGCCGGGGGCGTTACATCTTCAATGGATGCAGGTGGTTCGTCAGTAGGCAGCTTTGACCCTCGTTAGCAGTTACTCTCTATTCAGTAGATTTTGGTGAGCCCTACTCTGTTCCAGGCCTTACGTCACTTGGCATTGTACTTTGTGTTTTGAGGTATAGCCGGGGCCTTGTCGCCGGCACTTCCATATTATTCTTCTATTGTACTTAGAGGCTCCGTAGACATAGTGTGGGTTGTATAGTGGTGTTGGAAGAGTCAAACAAGATATGTTGTAATAATATCACATGATCTACTTCAAATTATTAATGTGTAGCATATTTTGGGAATTATGAACGAATCAACTATTGGTAATGGAATTGGTGTTGTTCATGAAATCATCTCAATGGTTAATTAATGAAATACATCTCCACTCTATTCATGGGAAAGGTTGGGTAGAAAGTATCTAGCAGGCTTGCTTCACCGAGTTAGCACCAATCGCGCTCACCAAGGTCGGGGTGTGACAACAAATTATTAATTATCAGGCTAAATAAGGAGATTAACCTCTATGCAACCTCAAATATGGATCAAATAGTTCACAAAAGGGCCACAAATATGAGAAACATCATAGCATAAAGCTTAGCAGTCAATTCAAGGCATATCATAGCCTAAGCACTACCCCGAGCATGGATAAATATCCCGGTGCTCGGACATGGGCTCAATCCCCACACATGTGCATACTCATAGCACGTAGCAATCACAAATAACTCAGACAAGTAGTGCCTCAAGCAAGTTTAGATAAGATACTTACCTTAAACAAGCCAAAACAAATACCGAGCAAGCCAAACAACACTTTAGAAATTTCATCCCGTGCGTATCAATCTCTCAAAACATCAAATAATGCCATAGGAGAAAAACTCAAACAATAAAAATCGAATCTTTAATCAATTACTCAAAGTCAACCAAAAAGTCAAACCCGGGCCCGCACCTTAGAACCCGTCAAAACTCACAAATTCTAACAACCCAATCGAATACGAGTCTAGCCATACTAATTTCACTCAAATTCGACTTTGGTCAATGTTCAAAACTCAAAAATTCACCTTCAGGAATGTTTAGACAAAAAACCCCAATTTCTCTTTAGAAATCATCAATCAAATGCCAAAATAGAAGATGGAACAATAGATTATTATTAAAACTAAGTGGAAAATACTTACCCCATTCCATGTGTTGAAAATCGCCTCCAAAGTCGCCCAAATCCGGGCCCCTCAACTCAAAAAGTGAAAAAAATAAACTCAAAATTTCGAAATTTGATTCAATGCACTACCAGGGGTCCTTCTTCGCAATCGCGATCACCAACCTCGCGATCGGGATTCAAAAATAAACACCAGGGGTCCTCGTGTTGCTCTTCGCGAACACGACCCAAAGGTTCGTGATCGTGATTCACACCCCTGTAGGCAAAAATCAGCAACTAAAAAGGGCCTAAAAATAGTCTGAAACCACCCCGAAAGTCACCTGAGTCTCTTAGGACCCCATTCAAACATACTAACAAGTCCCAAAACATAATACAAACCTACTCGAGGCCTCAAATTATACATAATAATATCAAAATCGCAAATCGTCGATCGAGATCAATCTCTTAAGTTCATAAACTTCAAACTTCGAACCAAGCGTCAGATTCAAGCCTAACCAATCCGAAATGAACCCAAATTTTGCATACAAGTTCGAAATGACATAGCGAACCTATTCCAACTCCCCGAACAACAATCCGGACCCGATATCATCAAAGTCAACTCCCGATCAAACTTATGAACATTCCAAACCTTTAAGCTACCAACCTTCGCTAATTAGCGCTAAAACCTTCTAGAAACATCCAAATGTAAATCCGGGCATACGTCCGAGTCCAAAATCACTATCCAAACCTAACAGAACCATCAAAATTCCAATCCGAGGTCAAATGCACAAATGTCAAACTTGGTCAACTTTTTCAACTTAAAGCTTCCTAGTTGAGAATCATCTTCCAAATCAATCTCGAATCACATAAAAACCAAAATCGACGATTCACACAAGCCATAATACATCATATGAAGTTAATCAAGACTTCAAATAGCTGGACAAAAAGCAACTGCTCAAAATGACCAGTTGGGCCGTTACATTATCCTAATATTTTTCCATTCATTTTTCAACTTTTATTTAAGAACCTAAGAAAAAAAATAATTATCATTTTTACCTTACCTATTTGGCTTTTTGACAAAGGAAAATATGTACTTATGAAAAGAAAGAAACTAGTCCTTCCAGTAAATTAAATTTTGCTGCCTGCCATCAGGGGAAAAATTAAAAGATTAAAGAAAATTACAATTTATTCTATTATTTTTTTGGGTGAAAAAATAGACTTGCCACGTATACAAAGGATATGCTGACAGGTGGGTAGGAGTCGAAACAATAAAAAAGCATGAAGATTAGAGAAGGCACGAGTAAAACACCCATAGGATCGTCTACGAAGATACCGTTCCTGATAGATGGAAAAGAGGAAATAGGTGCAGAGTAGATAATTAAGGCCACAATGATAGATGGTTCATTAATAGTCACCAATATTGAAAGAAATAGCATAATCCCTGATTATGCGTGATTGATTGTTATACCGTCACCATTACGAATCACCCATGTAACAGGTAATCAATGTAATAAATATTAATAACAGGCAAGAATTAAATAGGGCAAAGCAGTTACAGATTTTACCCTTATATAAGTCCCCTTACCATATGTTTTACCCCCATCGAGAAATTCACGAATTTATACTATCGATTGTCTTTTTTTGTTTTACTATTCTCCGCTATTATAAGATCATATCTATATTATATTCAAAAGGAGGGTAGTGAAGTATGAGGTTAAGCCAAGTGGCGTATTGAGAAAATCCCCCTTGGCACATTTAACACAAAATCTAAAGACAAATCTAATCTATATATCTATATCTATATCTATATTAAAAGGACGGTAGTGAAGCATGAGGTTAAGGCAAGTGGCATATTAAGAAAATGTCACTTGGCATATTGAACACAAAATCTGAAGACAAATCTATCTATATATCGATATCTATATCCATATTTATATCTATACCTATATCTATATCCATATCTATATCTATATCTATATCTATATCTATATCTATATCTATATCATATATAGCTCCAATCATCAATTTTCCTTCAATATTAGCTAAAAATATGGAAGTATAAAAATAATTAAAAGTCATAATAATAAAATAATAAAAATATAGAAGACTAGATTGAGATAACTGATGACTATTTGTCCTTTGGAGAAAATAATATAAATTAAATAAATAAATTTACTTAAGATATTAAAGATTTGATAACTTTTAAAATTGAAAAAAATTCCAAGTAGCAAATTTTATATTTGAATTTGATATGAGATTTCTTTTTGAAATATGATAAGAAAACTCATACTTTAGAATATGAGCAATGGATTTAAAATTACTATTGAAATAACTTTTATTTGTTATTTGTATTATATAAAAATGAGTGTGGTAAAAATTGATATTAAATTAAAACAAGCTAATAAAAAGCTATATGACTGTAACGACCTGAACGGTCGTTTTTAGTACAATTTTTTTTCCTGTGCTTTTAGACATTTCATAGCTCTATTTGATGATTTATGGCTTGCGTGTGTGGTCATGTTGATCTTCGGAAAACAAGTGTGAAGTTTTGAAGAAAATGTGATTCTCGACTTTAAAAATAACTAGAGTTGACCATGTTTAACGTTTTTTGTAAACGACCTCAGATTAGTATTTTGACGATTTTGGTAGGTTCGTATGATGATTTTGGACTTGTACGTATGTTTGGTTGGTGTCACGAGTAACCCGAGCGCGTTTCAGCGCATTATGTCAAAAATTGAAAATTTTGGTTTTAAACTTGAAAATCTTAACTTTTGATGATCCATTTGTGATTTTAGATGTTATTTTGATGATTTGAGGTAGCGAGCGAGTTTTTATGATGTTATTACACTTATGTGCATATTTTGTTTGGATCCCAAGGGGCTTAAGTTAGTTATGAAAAGGAAATGATAGCTTGTGTAATATCTGGTGCAGCTGGGCTCTACTCGCAAATGTGAAGTTCACTTTTGCGAAGTCAGACTCGCATTTGCAGAACTAGGAATGGGACTGACAACCTCACAAATGCAAAGTCAAGATCACATTTGTGAGTGAAAGGGGTTTCACTTTTGCGATCAAAAGTCGCTTTTGCGATTGGGAGACCGGAATAGGAGGCTTCGCAAAAGCGAAGCTAGGGCCGCATTTGCAATAGGAGGGGCTTCGCAAATGCGAAGGTTTTGGTCGCAAATGTGAAATCAGAGGGCCGGACAATTGTTCGATTTTGCGAACATTGCAATTGCGAAAAAGAGTTCTTGTTCGCAATTGCGATAACTGCAGTTGGGTAAAAGAGGAGAAAGTCGGGATTTAGCTTATTTTACACTATTTCTCAACCCTAAAACACTCAAGAGGTGATTTTGAAAAACTTTTTCTCCCCAAATTCATTGGTAAGCAACAATAATTCCTTTCCCATTAATTCTCCATTTCTTTTCATGAACTTTTAACATCAAACATATGGATTTCATGGTAGAAATTAGGGGTTTGGGTTATAATTTAGGGATTTTATACAATTGAGATCCAGACCGCAAATTGAGGTAGAATTTCGAAACAAATTATATATCTGAGCTCATTGGTGAATGGGTAATCGATATTTGGTCCGAATCTCAGATTTTGACCACATGGGCCCGGGTTGAGTTCTTGTTGACTGTTGAGACATTTATTGATTGTGAATGTTTCCTTTAGCACTATTTGAATTCATTAGATGATATTTGACTAGATTTTGATCGTTTTGAGAAGTGTTTCTAAGGAAGACAGTATTAGATTGTGGAAATTATTTCGGAATGAGGTAAGTGTCTTACCTAGCTTTGTTGGAGAAATATTTGCTTACTAATTGATATTGTTTGCTACATGCATTGGTGATGCATATATGTAGTGACGAGCGTATATGCATGTGCCAGGATTTTCTTGCTCGGGAAGGAAAATTGTATGCTTCTTTCTGCCTTTGTTGAACTTCATGATCCCTTAACCTATGCTTCATTTAATTCGATGACCAATAAACAAAATTAACTATGTTAGAAATTATGCTAGAATATATGACTTCTTAAAAGGGATTTAGTGTGTCATTTTTTCTGTTCATTGCATACTTAACTTGATCATGGTATCACGAACATATATCTAGACTTGTTATTGCCATGTTACTTGTGCTTCTTTATTCATAATAAGAGATGGTGATTGGGGACTTTCTCATGACCCGAAATCCCCAACCGCGGGGCCGAGATGGCGCCTAACGTCCACTTCCTGGGCAAGCCAACATTAATACATAAAAAACCATTCTTAGACAATTGGAAGCAGTATAATAAGAGTTAAAGCTATAAATTTTCAGAAGAGACATAATAATTCTAACACCGACTAGCCAAAACCTGGAATCTGGTGTCACAAGTACATGAGCATACTACAAAGTATTACAACCTATGTCTGAAGGAAATACAACTGTTCGAAATAGAGTAAACAGTAAAATTACATAAGGAAGGGGGGGCTTCAGGGACTCTGATCACCATGCAGGTCTACCTCAAGTCTCTAAATGTATATGTGATCCGGGCAACAACTCCACCAGAACCAACTCCAGAATATGTATAAGAAGTGCAGAAGTGTAGCATGAGTATAACCAACCTAATGTAATCCATAAGTGTCGAGCCTAACCTCGGCGAGGTAGTGACGAGGCTGTGACGTGACAACTACTAAAGACCTATGCATATATATATATATATATATATATATATATATATAGACATAAAGCAAAAGAACTAACAGGCATGGCATTTAAAATATTAACAGGGAGGGAACACGTCAAAAGGGGGCAAGATCAGGACAGTAAGTACAAACCACCTATTAGCTTCTTTACGAATTAAACAATAATGCAGCCAAATTATTCACAAATATGAAAATCAAGTAAACTTAATGACCCTACCAGTCATTTTGAGCATTTCCATTCCATTCAGCTGTTTGGAGTCTTGAGTAGCTTTATATGATGTATTATGACTTGTGTGAATCGTCGATTTTGGTTTTCAGGTGATTCAGAATTGATTTGGAAGAATGATTCTCTACTAGGAAGCTTTAAGTTCGAAGAGTTTACCAAGTTTGAATTTGGTGTATTTGACCCCATAATAGAGTTTTGATGGTTTTGTTAGGTCCATATGATGATTTTGGACATGGATGTATGCCAGGATTTTCATTTGGGTGTTTCTAGATGGTCTCGACACTAATTGGCGAAAGTTGGAAATTTAAAAGTTATTCATAAGTTTGACCGAGAGTCGACTTTGATGATATCGGCTTTGAATTGTTGTTTCGGGAGTTGGGATGGGTTCGTTATGTCATTTGGAACTTGTATGCAAAATTTGAGCTCATTCCAAGTTTATTTGATATGGTTCGGCACAAGTTTTAGAAGTTGTAAGTTCAAAAGTTCATTTAGTTTGATTTGAGGTGTGATTCGTGGTTTTGAAATTGTTATGTGTGATTTGAGGCCTCGAGTAGGTCTGTGTTATGTTTTGGGACCTGTTGGTATGTTTGGACGGTGTCCCGAGGGGCTCAGGTGAGTTTCGGACGTTATTCAGATAATTTTGGATGGTTTTGATATTGCTGATTACTGGTGTTTTTGTTGTTCTTCCCGATCGCCAAGATGAGGACACGATCAAGAAGTGACTCCTAGAGCTGGGTGTTTACTTCTTATTTGCGTTCGCATCAGGATGAATGCGTTCGAGTAAAGTTAGGACTAGTCTTCATCACGTTCGCATATGCTTCTATGAGTTCGCGTAGTGATTGGGTTGAGCTAGGCAGGATGATGGTTTCCTCTTCGTGTTTGCGTGGTTTGTTAAACATTGTTCATCGCGTTCACGAGGCTTGTGCTGCGAACGCGTAGTGTTAATTGTGGCAGCGTAATATTTGTGCATCGCGATCGCAAAGGTACAACCGCAATGGCGTAGAGTGCCGCTAGGCAATGCATATTAGTACTCTATTTCGGACCTTTGAGTTATTTTATCACATGGAATGAGATAAGTATTTTCTACTTGGTTTTGATTATATTCCGTGATTCCATATTCTTTTTTGGCATTTAATTGACTTCAAATGAAAAATTGGGTGTTTTGTCTAAATTTTCCTAAAGTAAAATTTTGAGTTTTGAACATCGATGCGGAGTCGAATTTGGGTGAAATAGTATGGTTTGACTCATAATTTAATGGGTTGTCCTATTTTGTGAGTTTTGTCGGGTTCCGAGGTGCTGGCCCGGATTTAACATTTTGGTTGACTTTTAGTAAGTGTGTAAAGATTCGACCTTTATCATCTGGGATTATTTCCTTAGGCATTATTTGATGTATTTGAGTTGATTTTTGCTAGTTCGAGTCATTCAGAGGTTGTTATGTGCGGGATGACATTTCTAGAATATTGTTTGGCTTGCTCGGTATCAGATCTGGCTTGTTCGAGCTAAGTAACATATCTAAACTTGGATTTGAGGGTATTTAACCCTAGGAACTATGTTATAAGAGATGTATTGAGGTGATACACATGCTAGGTGACGAGCGTGTGGCCGTGCGCGGGGGAAATGGGCTATTACACTGTGATCGGTCTTGTTCTGTTGTTATATCTTGTTTCATCCATGTTCTCACTACTTGTTTGATTAGATGAGCTATGAATCATATTAGTAATCATGTTTAGGCTATGTGCTTATTCAGTCGATACCTAATGAGGCTATTTTTGTTGTTTTGAGTTACCTGCTCTTACTATAATTATATACTCAGTCATGATCCTTCATTTGCATATCATATCTCAGTCTCTGTTGATCATTCATTATTACATCACAAACTATCATTGTTTGGGATGAGTGGTATGAGATTGTGAGTCCTTGAGACTTGAGAGATTGATGAGTAAGGTGGCCTTGAGAGCCGTGTTGTGAGTGTTTTTGACTACTACTACTACTACTACTACTACTACTACTGCTGCTGCTGCTGCTGCTACTACTACTTGTGACGACCCGGTAAATCGTCTCATGGGTTACTGCTTGATCTTCCCCAATATTTGTATCATTATGCCTTGTTATCAATGTTTCAGGTAATTAAATTGAGTAAGTTGCATTCAGAGTGAAATCGGTAAGAAATAAGACACTTACTCTCTTTCAAGGAGGCTTAAGTTGTAAAAGTCAACTGTATGTTGAGTTATGAGTTAGAAGGCTCGGATGTGAATTCCGATGATTCGGTTAGTTTCGGAGAGGATTTATGACTTAGGAGAGTGATCGGAATTAGTTTTGGAGGTTCCGTGTAGAATTAGGCTTGAATTGGTGAAGTTAGAATTTTGGCGATTTCCGATTGATAGACGAGATTTTGATCCGAGGGTCGGAATGGAATTCCGAAAGTTGCTGTAGCTTCGATATGTGATTTATGACTTGTGTGCAAAATTTTAGGTCATTCGGACGTAGTTTGGTCGGGTTTAGATCAAAAGAATGATTTAGAAGATTTTGAGATCCTTAGGCTTGAATCCGATGCGAATTTGATATTATGATATTGATTTGAACGTTCCGAAGGTTGGAACAAGTTTGAATAATTTCATAGGACATATTGGCGTGTTTGGTTGAAGTCCCGAGGGCCTCGAATGGATTTTGGATGGTTGATGGAGTTTAACTTTGGCATTTCAAGAAGGTGTCGATGTCGTACCTTCAAGAATAAGTGGTATAATATTATGCAAATGGACTCCAAATTCAGTTTTAATTGAAGCATTAGATCCGTATCAAAATTTCAGAGCCATAGCAAAAAGAATCGTCCATTTCGGACATCGTATGAGAAAGTTATGCTTATTTTCGTGTCAAGGAAAAGCTCACCAGAAATGTCAGATCTGCGATCGCAGATCTGACGCATTTTGGCCGAATTTTAACACAGAATGTCGCAAACTGAGACAGAACTTGGGGCGAGATCTGCGACCAAAAATGCGAACCGCAAAGGTGAAATGCGGACCGCATTTTTGGCATATAGGATCGCACTTTCGACCTGACAAGGGTGTTTTAACCCGATTTTTGATACCTTTAAGTAGAACCCAATGCCCATCTTGTTCTATAAGACCCATTTTCGTTACCCACGAAGAGGAACACCTCCAAAAACCATAGAATCACCATAAATCAACCTCAAAACTATATCCAAAGGAGATTTTCATGGACAAATTCTTAGAGGAAGAGTTTTTGTCATCTTGAACATACTTGGGGCCATAGAACTCGGATTGAAACAAGTTTTGAAGCAATTCTTGGAGGGTTTCCAAGAGAAACATCAGGGTAAGTATTCCTAACTCAATTTTGGAGGAATTACCTCAGTTTATCACTATTTTTAGCAATTAATTGGTGATTTAAGTTGGGAAAATTGTGGAAAACCCTAAGGCTTAGGTGTGAGGGTTAGAGGTCGATCCGGTGTCGGAATTCAACAAATTTTATATGGTTGAACTCGTGAGGAGATAAGGAACCCGTTGGAGTGATAATTTCTGAATTTTGAGAAGTGGGCCCGGGGCTCGGGTTTTACTAATTTCAGGATTTCCTAGTAATTTAGATTATTTTCGCTTGGGCTTTGTCCCCATAACATAATGTGACGTAATTATTCTGAATTTGAATAGATTCGACGCACGTGGAGGCCAATTCAAAGGGAAAGGGCGTCGCGGGCTAAGGATTTAGCCTGTTTGAGGTGAGTAATGATTGTAAATGATGCTCTGAGGGTTTGAGACCTCGGATTGCACATCGTAGTGCTAGGCACATGCTCGATGATGAGCGTGGGGTCGTTTACTACTGGGGATTGTGACTTGGTCCGTCCCGATTGATGATTTTTACTACCTATTTGATTGGAACTGATTTGATAATATAAAGATTTGGCTTCCAGCCATATTTGGGCTTCGTGCCGGTTATGTGAACCCTTCAGGGGTAATTTATCACTGTTTACTGAAATCATATTTGGGCTTCGTGCCGGTTATGTGAACCCTTCAGGGGTAATTTATCACTGTTTACTGAAATCATATTTGGGCTTCGTGCCGGTTAGGTGAACCCTTCAGGGGTAATTTATCACTGTTTACTGAAATAATATTTGGGCTTCACGCCGGTTATGTAAACCCTTCTGGGGTATTTTATAATTATTAACTCAATTTTGAATACCAAATGATGTTTTCAAATGATTTTGAAATGGATCGGGTGGCACGCCACCACGAGATATGATATAGCGGTTGGGCCATAAGAAGCCCCTCCCGGAGTATGAACCACCCACAGTGAGCGCAGGGTACCCATTATGATAATTGCAGTTGGTAACAATGACAATTGTAGGTTAAAGTTGGTAACAATGACAACTGATAACCGGGGATGGGTAGATGATACAGTTGGTAACAATGACAATTGTATGTTATGGTTAGTAACAATGACAACCGGTAACCAGAGACAATACAGTTGGTAACAATGACAACTGGTAACCGGAGTTTGAAAGATTTTGCTATTTATATAATAATGCCCGAGGGGCGTGTTTTTAGATGACTCTGAGCCCGAGGGGCAGTTTTAAAGTGCTTTCTTTTACTTCACGTTAATTACTTGAAAGATGCACATGTTTTACCTGTTGAAAGGAGTTTCTACTTGAATTTACACTAGTTTACTATTTCAATGATGTTTCATTACTTCATTATGGATTACCTTGTGCATTATGTGTTTTCTTACTTTCAGTCATTATTTATGTGTATTACTCACTGAGTTGGAAGTACTCACATTACTCCCTGCACCATATGTGCAGATTCAGGCGTTATCGGTTCTGCCTCGAGGTACTGACTACTACTATTATCAGGGTGGTGATTCAAAGATTAAGAGGTAGCTGTTGGCGTTCGCAGCTCGTATCTCTTTTATTTTGTTGTTTCCACTTTCTTCAAACAATTGTGCCAAAGATATTGTAATAGTTATTTTATTATTAGGATTTCATTAGTGGCTCATGACTTTGTGACACCCTGATCTGAGGGTTGTAGTCGGGATGGTTTACTATATTTTTTCGCAAATTACTGTTATTAAACCCTATTTATATTATTTTCATATTGTCTAACGGTTTGAGTAAAGTTTTGTTGGATTGGCTGGCCTTGTCTTCATGAGAGGTGCCATCACGACCGGGTTGGGATTTTGGGTCGTGATAGCTTGGTATCAGAGCCTAGGTTACATAGGTCTCACGGGTCATGAGCGGGTTTAGTAGAGTCTTGCGGATCGGTACGGAGACGTCTGTACTTATCTTCGAGAGGCTGCAGAACCTTTTTAGGAAAATTCGATATTCTTGATATCCTTATCGTGCGGTTTGATTCTATTGAGGCTTATGCCTTTATTTCCTTCCTATTCAATCTTAAGCGGCCCGAAGTGCTTGTTGTTAATTGGGCGTCGAAGAGTTGAACTGGCACTACAGACGTGGTGCCAGATGCATATTCGGGCAGGCTATTATCGTTGTCTTGTGGAAGGGTGTTCTTATGTTCCAGCGAGGGAAAGGCAGTCGGACTATAGATGTCCATGTTTGGTTGAGGAAATAACAAGACTTGATATTTTCAAGCATGATGGGATTTTCAATGTGATGCGGCGGCGTCGTTCTTGTTTGAACGTATTATGGTCCGTCGGTGATACGGTCTTCTTGGATTTTTGCCTTTGGGGCATGGTGCTGTGAAATGGTGCCTGAGGAGTGGTTGCCAGAGATAGCTGTGTGCATCAGTCAAAATCGAATTAGTATTTCTAGTGTGGATGGCTCGAGAAAGATGATCTTCGAAGAGGATTAGAGTCGGTAACATTTTATTGGTTCGGGTGCTACAGAGATGGATTTCGATTTGATGCAAGAAGTGTTTCGCGGTGGTTGAAGTACTAGCAGGCCAAGTATGAGAAGTAGAGGTTGAAAAAGTGGCTTAAAGGAGATGGTTTAACCGAAATAAGAGTGACAGATTAGCATATGGATTCTGTGGTAGGATAGCTGCGTGCCTTGAGAAAGTGTAGAACGGTTTGGGAATCATGATGGAAGGTGATTTGGACTATGTATTCTATTTGGAGTGATGGTTGTTGTACGAAGAAAGATCGAATATGGAGGAAAGGAGTTATTTGAAATGAATAAGGGTGTGAAGATCTGATTATCGTTTCAGGTGCAACATGACTTGAGTTCGTAAAGTATTGTTAAACTTCCAGTTGATGTCAATAGGGAAGGAGCGGACTTATACAACTGGTGGGCGAGCATGAGCTCCGGAGATTTGCTGATTACGGAGTAGTTGTACCTAGTGCAGCGTCGTTAGAAGATGTCGGTAAGGAATTCCACAGGTGGGTTATCTCCTGTGAGCAGGTTAGCGGTGGCGTGATGTCGATGAAGCTTCCGCGAGGTATACTACTTGCTACCCAGCAAGAGGTCGACTGTGTGACCATGACTTATGATCCAGGATGATCATGAAAAGCTTAACAAAGACTTCGACAAGTCTGTCGTATTAATGGTGTGAGATCATGGTAATTGAGAAGGAGGAATCGTTGTGGACTCTACATTATGTGACAGTGGCTTAGAGCTAAGTGGGGGAGAGCCCCACCGTTTACAATTAGATCGCGTGGTTGTTTGCTTGTGCGGTTTCTGGTTATCGGTACGTTGGCGGTGTATTTATGACTAAAAAAAGGAAATACTAGGGGTAATTCAACCAAGAACCAGATGGGTGTGTGCCATATTCGGTGTTATCGATGCCTGTTCAGGTTCTTGGGAAGACTCGGAGCTTATGTTTTTTTGGACGTGATGTACATGGAAAAGAGCGCAGTTGGTTGCTTTTTTGAGAGGTTGTCATGTGCTAGTAGAGCGTTGGAGTTGGTTATCTTCGGGACTAGGTCAGAGTAATTGACTCTCGCTAACGGTCCTAGTGGATTCAAGAATTAAAGTGCAATGCCTAAAGAATTGTAGTCCGAAGTCTGGATAAGAATCGAGTCCTCACAGTGGATTGCGAAAGAAACCTGGAATATTCTATGTTACCATCGGGTATACGGTGCAGTATTGGAGGAAAGGAAGAAATAGTTTCGGATGCACAAAAGGTCTTGCAAAATGGGTGTACCAGTCTGAGATAATATTGAGCAAATAAGGAGGGTACGAGATGGTTCATGAGTATTGACATAATGTGTTCTCGCGATTCGGGTCACTCGAGGTGAGAGCGAATTGAGTTCATTATGTCATGAATGGAGCTATTATATTTCTAAGTCTGGTCAAGAGTAAATTGAAAGAAGTTGGGTTGGTTAGTAATGGTCGAATCGGTGTGATGGTGGCAATGATTAGTTCCTTCGGCGTGTGAAGTTTTACATGTGGTATGTGGTTGTACGTGCAGGCCCGATAGCCACCATGACTTGATTGATTTGGGAGATATTGCTTCGAATGGCCTTGTTGTGTGAATGGACTCCGGAAGAGTCATGATGGTTTACGCCACAACTTGAGGTTTGTATTTTCTGTGGTTATGGGAATTCAGTTTCATGTTGCCATGGTTATTCTGAGATGAGTTGAGTGAAAGGGGTTCTAGCCAATGAAGTATTCATTCTACTAATAGTTCAGGGGTTATGAGAAATTCTTTTAATCTCGCGTAACGATATCATGTGTGAATCGGGTTGCGTGCCGCAACAGTGTTATGATGAGTACGGTCCCCTATACCTCTTCCTGCGTATTTTTTTTCTCATCCTTTGAAAAGGGTTCGTAACATCTGTTTGACCATTATTCGTTACGCAGGCTGGATAACTCTTTTCCAGAGTTTGTTCCTCTTTATGTGTCATGTTCAAATTGTAGCTTGTCGGCGCATGATGGCGCCATATGAGAGCTGAGTCGGTATTTGAGGCGGCTTATTGCGTGAGCAGCTTGCACCGAGTGAGACGAGATTATTTGAGCTGAAATCTGTGCAATCAGATTTATATAAGGCACATTAAAAGGAAACATCAATATTCAGTTCAGAATGAGGTAATGGCTCTTGACAGGATGAGAGACTACATGAATTATTGACTCGGTAGGTGGCTACAAGTTTCTACACGTTTCTTTCGTCGTGGCAGTATTGCGAGATTTGGAATAGAATTTATATGCGTCATGAAATGTGTTGCGGGCACCAGATTCCTGAAATTTCAACTATTGTGGTCGGAGGATGCTATTATGGTAAATCAACCTATATGGTGAGTTTGTGAATTTGCACTCCACCACTGTGTTTAACCCTGCTGGGAGATTTTGATGGTCATAGCCGTGTCTATCATTTTGTTTCGTACACTGTAGAGGGCTATGAGTCCAAAGTGACTTTCTGTTACTCACTACAATGGGTTTTGATGTAATTTCGGGATAATTGATTAAAGCTTTATGAATTACATGCCCTCCCGGTATGGGAGTTCATTATGTGCCGTGATTTCGATTAAAGGAAATTTTTTTTTTAGGGGGAAATGTATAGATTTCGGCTGGCACGATGTGCATATTACATGTGATTCAGAGTTGAGGACGAGATCCTCGCAATTGTAAAATGATGTGAAAAGCTTAAACTGGGCTATGAGCTGCGGTGGGAGTTATATAAGGACGAGATCCTTGCAATGAAAATTATGTGTTTTAAATTCCCCCTGTGTGGAATTAAATTTGTACTATAGTACTGATAGGGAGCCATGCTTGTTAGGCTTATTTGATAATTCTTCTATGTATTTCTGTGCACGTTTAGCCATATTTGTACTGTAATTATTGAGTTTTAACCTACAAGGTGAGTGCCTAGTTGGCGTTGAATGTGACTCGTAGATTCGAGTAAATGATTATAAGGTCTTAATGCCTCGCGAATTGCTAGAAGTGTTGTGAAAATTTGAAATGAGGTTTCGGTTAAAATGAAGTTAATTGAGGATGCTGCAATTAAGTATGAACAGCTATTATGACCAGAGACGTGGTTATGGGCGTACAAATGATGGGCGCGCAAGCACGAGTTGCTACAGCCGATTGAGACTAACATGTTGTGTTGAATTAATTGGGCTGTGAGAAATTTGGCTTTAAAGTTTATAAATATGGATAAAAGAAATAATCTTCAATTGAGAAGGCGTTGTCAGATCCATGTTAAATTAACGGTGATGTAGAATCACCTGCAAGTGTGTGTAATGATACACATAGAAATTTAATTTCCTCGGAATAGTCCTTAGCACGTTCGAGGACGAACGTTTGTTTAAGAGGGGGAGAATGTGACGACCCGATAAATCGTCTCATGGGTTACTGCTTCGTCTTCCCCAATATCTGTATCATTATGCCTTGTTATCAATGTTTTAGGTAATTAAATTGACTAAGTTGCATTCGGAGTGAAATCGGTAAGAAATAAGACACTTAGTCTCTTTCAAGGAGGCTTAAGTTGTAAAAGTCAACTGTATGTTGACTTATGAGTTAGAAGGCTCGGATGTGAATTCCGATGATTCGGTTAGTTTCGGGAGAGGATTTATGTTAGGAGAGTGATCGGAATTAGTTTTGGAGGTTCCGTGTAGAATTAGGCTTGAATTGGTGAAGTTAGAATTTTGGCGATTTCCGGTTGATAGGCGAGATTTTGATCCGAGGGTCGGAATGGAATTCCGAAAGTTGCTGTAGCTTCGATATGTGATTTATGACTTGTGTGCAAAATTTCAGGTCATTCGGACGTGGTTTGGTCGGGTTTAGATCAAAAGAGCGATTTAGAAGATTTTGAGATCTTTAGGCTTGAATCCGATGCGAATTTGATGTTATGATGTTGATTATAACGTTCCGAAGGTTGGAACAAGTTTGAATAATGTTATGGGACATGTTGGCATGTTTGGTTGAAGTCCCGAGGGCCTCGAATGGATTTTGGATGGTTGATGAAGTTTAACTTTGGCATTTCAAGAAAGTGTCGATGTCGTACCTTCAAGAATAAGTGGTATAATATTATGCAAATGGACTCCAAATTCAGTTTTAATTAAAGCATTAGATCCGTAT
>MCJB01049278.1:4202-45646 GCA_002018475.1 Nicotiana obtusifolia
TATATATATATAACTAAAAACTATTTGAATGTATTTCAATCCTTTCCGTTGGGACAAAATCTTGAAAATTGGAACCATAAGTATGTAATGACCTGTCACGACCCAAATTGGAGGGCCGCGACGGGCACCGGTGCCGTACTCAACTGAGTACAACCGTAACTTATCTTTCATATTATACCATCTTGGGTAAATGGGCCAGAAGAGCCATCATGAGATTACAAAAATAAAATATAAGGGAATACTAGATATTGGACGACTCATCATGATATAGAAACGTATACATGTTATATACGGGCCTATAAGGCCGAGATGATCATTTGACACTCATAACATAGGCCGACAAGGCCATACAATCATCCATATACATGACATCCATCTACAAGCCTCTAAAAGTACATAAGCATCATAAAGGTCGGGACAAGGCCCCGCTATACCAATCAATACATGTCCGAAGCATACTGACCAAATAGGTAACTCCGGAGTAAGTGAAGTGCACAACACCTTCCCCTGAGTTGATAGCCTACTAGGAAGACTGGCAACCTATCTATCGGGACCGCTGCGAGCATGAAACGCAGCGTCCAAGGCAAAAGGGATGTCAGTATGAATAAAGTACTGAGTATGTAAGGTATGAAAAGTAATATACAAAAGACATGAAATAAACATGGAGTAAAGAACTCAACCTGTAAGTCTGAATAGCTCTGTGAATCATGAAACCTTTACAAGGTCATGCATATGCATATAAATGACATATCATGCATAACATGCGTAAAAAACATCATCAAGCCTCTGAGAGCATCTCATCATATCATCTCAGCCTCAGTGGGCGAAATCATCAACATATATAACTGATCAGGTGGTGGTGCGTATATAACGTCGTAACCTTTCTACATACCCCATATACATATAATATACGTATATATAAACGCCATCTGGTCATGGGTCAATATACATGTATAAATGAATGCAATGCATAAGGAAGTAAGTCAATAAGATCTCTAGGAATGTCATAAGATCAATATGACTTCGGATAAACTTTATCAACTTACGTATTTTCAGAGACCCATGAACATACGATATAATAATAGGACACATGGGGAATCAATAAAATAGGCACCCCTAGTATTTCTATGAATAGAGTCATTTATGAAAGTTTCGCATTTGTTCATTTTGTTTATATCATTTGAATATGCCAAAGGAAAGAAGAGATAGCCTAAACATACCTTTGTCGTTTACTTAACCACACGATGTCGGTTCAGACCGTTAGTACTTCAATTTACAACAAACAATAATGGACCATTGTTGAGCTTACGGAAGCTATAACTCAATACAAATGAGCGACTAGCTCGTCTACGAAATTTTGGACAGCACCTCCCCTTATTCTTTTCATCTTGCTCAAATCAAACAACAAGACCAACATTTTCATAATGTCAACAAAAATATATGTATTAATATCTAACCTCATATCCGTTACAATACATCACCAAAACAATCCACACCATCCCACCCAACAACCGAGTTCTAACTTGCACTTTTCAAGCCTTCTCTTCATCCAAACACATCAACCACAATAGCAATAGTATTCTTAAGTTATTTCTACTGATTTTCAGCCATAAAACATCAAGAATTCAACTCCAAAGTAGTTAGCAACTACAACACTTCAATATGATGTTCAACGTACTTCACAAGTTTCCTTTATCAAATCAACTAGATATACATAGATGATCTTAAATACATATAGGAGAAGTTATAACTTACCTTGGCAGCAATAATACTAGTCCAACAAAGCTTTACTTCAAGCTCAAATAAGCTCTTTACCCCAAACAACAAAGTAGAGAGATAACTAGGTGATCTTGATCTTCCAAGAGAGAAATCACCTTACCAACTTGTGGATTTGGTCTTGAACCCTAGGATAACATTGAGAGAGGTTTTGGGATGATATTTTGGAGCTTCTTCACATTGCAATAAAGAGAGAGGGATTATGAATTATTTTATAAGTGAAATTGAGATATATCTATGTTTATATGGCCCCACTAATGGGCTTGGGCAGATGGGTCTTTGCCTATCTCTATCCTTTTTCATTCCCTTTTAATTTTGTCCACAAGCTCTATGGTGATGCACCTACTTGTCAACTACTCAATCAAGTAGGAGATACATGTTGGTTCTTTTTTCCATTTTGAAACATGTGTCTCATCCTCGTTAAATAATTTAGACATGTGTTGAGTAGCTCAAGCAAGTTGGGCGAAAAGTAAGTTGGTGAAGCAGACACGTCGGGTAAGCAAGCAGCTCATTTTTATTTGTCCAAAATCTCTTTTCTCACGTTTAAGTGCATTCGTCCTCAACCTAGTCGTTTGTATGTTGAATGAAAATACGGGATGTAATATCATTAGATTACTTTATATAATTTCAAAAAGGATTTCATTTCCGAGCCTACATTAATTGACTTACGACGTACTTTTACGTACGAAAACATGGGGTATAACATCAATACCCCCTTTGGAACATTCGTTCTTGAATATTGACTGAAGCGCTTATTAGTCTCATAACCTACGGTCCTTACGAATACTTTAATACTATCCTTTCCATCTAGGAAATAGTTCTGTGAATAAATCCAAAGGCCGGGGCATTTCCCCCTTTAGGCCTCTTTCTCATACCACGACTTATGGTCGGAATACTTCTAATCTTGTAACTATTGCTACCTTCTATCATGCAGTATGTACGACTTTGTCCTTGCTTGTGCGCCATGCACTACGATAATTAACAAGAATAAAAGAGTGACAACGACACCAAGATTTTTACGTGAAAAACCCTTTTGAATAAGGGAAAAACCACGACCCTAAGAGGAGCAATTGATATCATTATAGAAAGGAATTTTACACTTTGTAGGTCCGAGTAAAATACTCCAAATACCACTACAAAACTCAAAAGAAATAATCCTCTTTTGATACACCACCTCACTACAATATCACTCACTTTTTATTTTTCTCACAGACTAATTTCTTATACCCTGTCTGTGATGCCTCACTCTTGCTTTCTCTCTTTGTTGGTGTATCATGCAAATGAAGGAATACTTCCTTATTTATAGAGGTGAAGAACCTCTCAAAGATGTCATGCGTGACATCAAAATATAGTGAACCAAACTTGTCTTCCTTCCCTTTTTGACTTTCCTTGCTATTTGACTAAAAAGTATAACTTTCGTTTGAAACTATTATATTTATGTAATAATAGATTGAACCTAGTTAATGATAATATCTCTGGATATGAATCCTGAAAACGTGTATAAGGTGGGACATATCCAATAAGAGGTTGACAATAACAAGCATTAAATATTCATAAAGTATGAGCAATAATGAAAGAGTGACTAATAATAAATAGCAATAAAATGGCATTTCAGTAAATAGGAAGAGTGATTCACTTAATAAAGAATTTATTAGATGATTGTTCCCCCTGACAATAATGAGTAACAGATAAATCCAAGACAGTTCAAACTATTCTCGAATCTGATAGAAAAGTATGGAATAATATGAACAAGGATCTTGATAAAAATGTGATGTTTGTATCTTTTCTAGAGAGAGGGAGAATCTCTTTCCAGCCAAATGTTCTTATCAGATCAATATTACATAACCCTTTGTCCTTATCTTTTTCCTCCTTATATGGGATATATTCCTAGTATACCCCAATAGTATATGTGCAGAGAATATTCTTTAGAATATTCCCTCTATTGTCCTATTCTAAAAACTACCCGTTCTGCGGACTTCGTCCTCAACTGTTATAAGCATCCCAACAGCGAGCTTCGCCATCTCTTGATGGACCTCGGTTGATTTTTCCTTAATTCTTTCTCGCCCTAAATGTTCCGTAATAGATTTTGACCTATACAATTAGTCCCTCCGCTTATTGAGGCCGTCCTCAGACAACCTTGATGAGCGGACTTTATTTTTTATGGTCAAGGATAGTGGACAAGTGGGTGGGGCAATTAAGCTTGGGGCGAGCTGGCAACGTGGCCTTTCGAGATTCGCAACTCCTGGGTTTCTATCATTTTTGTGCTAGAATGATGTCACGACATCATGTGTCATTATGGTGCATTTTCCTGATGCTTTGCATTGTTTCCTATACCATTGTCAGTTGGAGCTGCCGTTTCGACTCCAGTGCTGGACAATGATGGTATAATCTCTTGGTTTTAAAGCTTGAATTCTTATAAATAGGGATGTGATGATACCCATTTGTTCTTTACGTGTTCTTCTCATCAAAACCTTGTGATTTCTTCTCCTTTCTCCCTCGCTGTGTGTCTTTTTCCTGTGTTGATGCTTCTCGTTGCTCTTAATCCCCTTTTTTTCTTATCAAAAATATGGTTAATGTATCTTCTGGTTCCAGTGTGGGGACTGAACCTGTCCCTTTGGCGGCGTTTAAGCCTTCTCATGCCGATAGCGTCTCTGTCACTATTGAAGATGAGAACTTTCCTACGGTGAAGGAAATAATTTCTCGTAGCGAGAAAGTTAGATCTGGTTTTTGGAAGGCGCCTGAGGACGAGCCCGAGGTTTTTGAGTCGTCTATGAAAGGGGCCGATCTAGCAGAGCTTAAGGCAAAGTTCAACGTCCCTGCCCAAATCGATTTGGTCCCAGCAGGGCGTGATGTGGTACAAGTCCACTGCCTTAAATATTGTGCGTTCTATGCATATCCCTTTCAAGTCGGCTACGCTCTTCCTCTTCTCCCATTGGAAGAGGAATTCTATCGCTACTATGGTGTGTGCTCGGCTCAACTTGCCCTCGGGATGCTTACTAAATTTGCAAAGCTAGCCGAAGTCGAGATCACACTCAAGTACCTGATGCATCTCCTCGCCCCTAGTTGCTATAGGGGGACACTGTTGAACCTTCGCCATCGGGGAGGTAAATGTCTGGTGGTGAATATGGACGAAAGGCAAGTCGTCAGTTCTAGCACAACTTCTTCTTCGTCAGAACCGAATGCGAACGGCTTCCCTGAGACCTGGAACTATACTCGTAAGTGCCTATTCTTTTGCTAAAATGTTTGAATTGTCTGCTCTGACATCTTATCCCTTCTTTGTGCAGCTACAACTACGCCCCCTCCTTTGGTCGGGGACATTTCTAACTGGGGATTCTTCCTCATATCGCGAAAATTCGTGAGTGGTTGGGCTTTTTCAAAAAGTTTGGGCATGCTCCTTCCTTGGTCGATGAGTTTATCTATCTGTGTTTTTGCTGTTTTGGCCTCATGGTCGCCTACTCATAGTAGTTTGCTATTGGTGGTGACGGTAACCTTTTTCTTTTTTCTTTTTCAGCCCGAGGATCTTCAAGAATGTCGAGGGCTCCTCCTTCCGTGTTTCATGAGAGGAAGGTTGCCTCTTCTTCGGCATCTGCTCGATCGTCTACCTCTATTCCTTCCTCAATTGTGGCCAGGTCTGCTAGGTCGTCGGCTTCATCTATTGCTACTTCAGCATTGGTTTCTTCTCTGCCTGCAGATATCTCGACAGTGGAGCTTTTGAATTCCCCTTTGTACCATCTAGTGGACAAGGAGGAGGAGCCGCCGAGCGGCAGGGATTTGGTTCCCCGTAAGAGAAGATAAGTGGATGCTGGTGATGGATTTGCCCAGGCTGTAGATTCAGCACGGGCTGATTTTTTCATACATGAGACGGCGACCATAACACTCGAGGACGATGTTGAAATGATATCTGATGTTCCGACATCGGCGGCAGGAGCCGAAGGGCCGGCTGCTGTGGCTTCTGAGAATTTACGGGAGGAGGGACCGTCGAAGTTGCAGCCGGCAAACGATGCTTCTCTGCTAGCCCGAGGAGAGAGGCAAAGGCATTACCAAGGATGGCTACGAGACGGGTTATGATCTCGACGATGATGAGATGAGAATGATTAAGGAGGGTTTTACTCAGCTAGAGGTGAGACTGGAGGGGTCCACGCATACTATTACGATCGCCATGGATCGGGATTTGCTGAAAGATACTAAGAACGGTTCCTGCCCTCGGTCCCCTTTGTTCCGATATGGAGAGTCTAACTCTCCAAGGGCTGAAAGATGCTCAATGTTCAGGCTTTGTTCTTAATTTGTTTTCTTTCTTTTTTAGACCGTAATATTGGAAATCGAAAGCGCCCGAAGAGAGAAGAGAGTAAGGCTACTTTTATGAATTTACGGCAAAAATATTGCAAGTACCGTGGCAAGCATCGGGATATTTGTAGGCGGTTTGGTGAGAGAGGCAATTTCCAGGCTCTTCGAGATGAACTGAAAGAGAAGGATGATGAGCTGGTGAGCGTCACTGAAAAGTGCAGCACCCTCGAGGGGAAGCTAAGAAATAAAGAGGAAGAACTTTAGGTTAGTAGGGGGTCGAAGCCCAGTACAGCGACCTCCAAGCCCTGGTGGTTTCTCTACGCCCCCAACTGGAGGAATGGCAATTCAAAGCGGATGCTCTGAGCGATGAGTCGCCGAGAAGGCAGAGGACCTTGAGAAAGCCAAATTTGTTCGATCGGGGGCTCTGAGGAAAGCAGAATCTTTGGAGGTAGTGATCTGTATTCTTCATTTTGAGCGAGAAATTGACTTGGAGACGGCCAGGCTTAAAGAAGAGCGGCTCGATGAGAGGATTGGGAAGTTGAAGAAAGACAACTCCCTTCTTCAGGACCTGGAGGATGAAAGCTCAAATGCTTACACAACCGTCATATTCTCATACTTCTGATTTTCCAAACGTGCCCAGGGGCCTGTACGAGGAATGGATTCACGCTGAGGCCCAGTTGGACGTATTTCGAGATTTGCATGCGGCGGGTTCCGTTCTTGAGGACGCCATTTCGATATTTGTAGGAGTACGCCATCCTACAAATATGTGACAATACGATTGCGCCAGTCCCAAGTCAAGTTTATGGTTCTTACCTCGATTAGGTCTATCGATGAGTTAAGAATGTGGACTACACTTTTGTCTCCGGTTGCAATGTTTTTGGTGGCTACAACTAATTTGGCGAGGCCGTCTGCCTTGGTATTCTGTGTTCGGGGGATTTGGTCGAGTTGGCATTCGTCGAATTCGGGCAGTAGCTTGCAGATTTCGTCTGGTACCTATGCAACCTCTATTATTTTGATTTGGAAAGTTCCTGCGACTTGGTTGACAACAAGTTGGAAATCACAGCGTAGTCTTAGCCGCTTCGCCCCATATTTGAGTACTAGTCTTAGCCCTGTAATTACGGTCTCATACTCGGCCTCATTGTTAGTCATGTTCGGGCACTTCATGGACTAGCGAATCACTTAGCCGGTTGGGACCTCGAGTACGAGTCCCAGTCCGGACCCCGACGCGTTGGACGCACCGTCGGTGTACAGAACCCAGAGGTCTTGTGTTAGGGGAAAAGCATGGTTGACTTTTTTTTTTGACTTCGGGCATTATTTTTGCGCTGAAGTCGGCGACGAAATTTGCAAGGACTTGTGACTTTATCGTTGTTCGCGGCTAATACGTGATATCATGCTCACTCAGTTCGATGGCCCATTTGGCCAACCTGCCCGATAGCTCGCGTTTATGTAAAATGCTTCTTGGGGGAAGGTCGAGACGATCGAGATGGGGTGGCATTGAAAGTATGGTTTAAGCTTTCGTGAAGCTATGACTAAGGCAAGAGCCGATTTTTCGAGGTGAGGCTATCTCGTCTCGGCGTCGACTAGTGTGTTGCTAATGTTATAGATTGGAGATTGCGTACCTTTATTTTCTCGGGCCAGGACTGCGCTCATAGCTACTTCGGATAAGGCGAGGTAGACAAGGAGACGTTCCCCTGGCTCTAGTTTGGAGAGCAATGGTGGTGATGACAAATATGCTTTAATTCCTCCAGGTCTTAGATGCACTCAGAAGTCTAAAAGAGGTCGTTATACCTTTTGAGCACGCTGAAGAATCTGTGGCACCTATTCGATGATCGCAAGATGAACCTTGAAAGGGCGGGGATACGACCAGTTAATCTCTGAACCTATTTTCTGGTGGTGAGGTGTTCTAGTACTCTTTCAATGGCTTTGATTTTGTCAGGATTGACCTCGATCCCTCGCTGCAAAACTAGGAAACCTAAAAATTTTCCAGAGGCCACGCTTGAATGCACACTTTTTGGGATTCTGTTTCGTTTTGTACCGTTTGAGTATGTCGAAGGTCTCTCTTAGGTGGCTGATGTGATCCTCTTTCTTTTTGGACTTGACCAGCATGTCGTCTATATAGACCTCCATCATTTTGCCGAGTTGGTTTTTGAACATCTTCGTCACTAACCTTTGGTAACTTGCCCCTGCGTTTTTCAACCCGAAGGGCATGACCCTGTAGCAGTGCGTCCCCTAATGGGTGATGAAAGTGGTTTTCTCCTGATCCTCTTCTTCCATTAGAATTTGATTATAACCTGAGTAGGCGTCCAAGAAATTAGGTAGTTCATGCCCGGCCGTCGCGTCAATGAGTTGGTCGATATGGGATAATGAAAATGAATCCTTGGGGCATGCTTTGTTCAAATCTATAAAGTCTACGCACATCCTCCACTTCCCATTCTTCTTTTTCACCATGACCACGTTGGCGGCCTATTAGGGGTATTTCGACTCCTTAATGAAGCCTTTTTCCAATAGTTTTTCCACTACTTCGCATTCGTCATTAATTGTGGAGTTGAACATACGCCTAACCTGCCTCACCGGGAGATGGAATGGAACGACGTTCAGCTTGTGTGTGACGATTTCCTTCGGGATACCTGGTATATCTACATGGCTAAAAGCGAACAAGTCTACGTTATCAGTTAAGAATTGACAAAATTTATCTAGTTCCTGAAGCTTGCAACCGATGTAAGCTTTCTTGTTGTGGTCATTGTTGTCTAGTGGAACAAGGTCGAGGTCTTCTACGGTCGATCCTGCGGCTTCGACTGTATCGGGGTCTCTAATGACGTTTTCGCTATCATCGCATACCGACCCCGACCCTGTTGATTGCTATGCCTCTCTCTCTGTCCTTCATTTGCTGAGTGATAGTGCAGTCTAGAGCGATGCGGTAGCATTCCCACGATGTGCGTTGTTCTCCTCGTATACTGAATATTCCCTATGGAGTTGGGAATTTGATGACTTGGTACAAGCTGGAAGGGACGACGCTCATCGTGTGTATCCATAGGCGCCCAATTATGGCGTTGTATGTTGTATCCTGGTCCATCATATGGAATGTGGTTTCCACAGTGATGCCACTAGCCTGGACGGGGAGTGTGATCTCGCCGAATGTTCATTGCACTACATTGTTAATACCCGTTAGCGTGATGCAGTGCGGCACTATCTTATCCTTGAGTTTCATTTATGAAAGTACTCGAGGGTGGATAATGCATGTGCCGCTCCCATCGTCTACCATAATGTTCTCACATCAGTATCTAAAATTCGTAAAGTAATAACAACAGCATCATAGCGAGGGAAAACCAAACTGTTGGTATCTGACTTATCGAAGATGATACTTTCTTCGAGTTCATCATACCGTCCGTAGGTGATCGACCGTTTGAGCTTGTGGGTTATGGTGAACTTCACACTATTAATGGAAGCATTGTCATTGCTGCTGATGATCATGTGGATGGTGCGGGTCGGCGAGGGTAATTTCAGCTGTCCTTGATATTGTTCACGACCCCTGGCAAAGTTGATCCTTCCCCGCTCGCTCAGCAACTCTTTGAGGTGTCTTTGTCGTAGCATGTTTACGACTTTATGTCTTAGAGCGATGCAATCCTCGATTTTGTGCCCTCCCTCTTGGTGGAACTCGCATAGGGCGTCCGACTTTCTGTGTACTCGGGTCCAACCTCATCTTTTTGCAGCCATTTCACCTTTGGTCCGAGCTTCTCCAAGGCGTAGACTATTTCTATAGGTGACACACAAAAATTGTGAGCGAATAATAAAGGGGGCATACCTCTTTCGTTCTAGTGAGTCCTTGTTCTTGATCGGGGTGGGCCCTCTTTATGGCAGGAAGGGGGCACAATGGCGGTTCTGACATACAGTAAATGCCGCACTCTGTTCGGTCGCGGAGCTGCAAGGTCCCTTCTGATATCACTTCGTCTATCTTTTCTGGATTCGGCTTGTACTGAAGTCAGTCGATGAGTCGGCCCAATGAGGTCGTCCTCGTCTGCTCGGCCTCAACACAATACGCATTGCGTATTTCATCCCAAGTAGTTAGGGGTACTTCATAAGCCTATAACTTTCTCGTTGCCCTTGAACCATTCCTGCTCAATCCGTTCTAAAAAGCTGCGACCGCCAATCTTTTCGATACTTTCGGCAAGGTCATTCTTACTCGGTTGAAAAGGGCGAGGAAGTCCCTCTCCCGGAGACTATTTAATAGCAAACATGTCGTTTACTCTCGCCTCGGCCTTCTTGGCCCCAACATGGGCCGTTACGAACTTATCGTCCATTTCTTCGAAGGTTTCAATGAAATGCGCAGGTAGTTGTGAATATTATGTCAACGCACTTCTCGTGAGGGTCTCGCCGAATTTTATTAACAAAATGGAGGATGCTTGTTCTTGGCAAGATCATTTCCTTTCACGACGGTGACGTAGTCAGTCACATGATCTTCGGGGTGGGTCGTGCCATCATATATTTTCATATAGGACGGCATTTTAAAGGTATTTGGTATGGCATGTGGGGCGGCGTCATCACTGTAAGGCTACTCGACAAACTGACCAGCATCTCTCTTTGGTAAGAGCTTAGGGGCGCCAGGTATCTTATCTACACTTTCTTGGTGTTCTCTCATTTGGTTCCGAAGTGTTTTGTTCTCATTCTCCATTTCCTCCATTCTTTCCAGAATGGCTGCGAGAGTGTTGTCACCTGTACTACTAACAACATTGTAAGTAATACCTGTCGGAGGAGAAGGAAGTTGATCATGCTGCTCGTCTGCTGGTGGTACAACATAAGTCCTCGCGTTTTCTGTAGCCGCGACCCAAACGGGCTTATGGAGGACACTAGTTAGCGTGTCGGATAGCCAAGCTTCAAGAAGTTGTTTTACTGTCGGTGGTGTCTCTTCCACCACGGATATAAAGGCTTCCTTACCAAGAGATTCTGTGATGCTACAGTGAGGAAGGGGCGACCCTCCGCGCCTGGGAGAGGCATTGGGTGCTGCATCCTCGTCCACTGCTTCGGAGCTCTCATTGATGATATTCATGAGGTTGGTTGGGAGGTTACTCGTTATTCTCGTTCTTTCTTCTCTGTTACCTGCCATATTAGATCTGTGTATACAAAGAAAAAGGGATCTTGTTCTTGTTTTCTTTTTTTTCTTTTTTTTTTTACATTAGTGATTCGCGTTATTTATAGATCTAGAGGAAACTAAAAATTTAACTTGGAAATTCCCATAGACGGTGCAAAATTATTTGACCAAAAAGTATAACTTTCAGTTAAAACTATTGTATTTACGTAATAATGGGTTAAACCTAGTTAATGATAATATCTAAGATGTGAATCCTGAAAACGTGTATAAGGTGGGACATATCCAATAAGAGGTTGACAATAACAAGTATTAAATATTCATAAAGTATAAGCAATAATGGAAGAGTGACTGATAATAAATAGCAATAAATGGCATTTAAGTAAATAGGAGGAATGATTCACCCAATAAAGAATGAATTAGATGATTGTTCCCCCGACAATAATGAGTGACAGATAAATCCAAGACAGTTCGAACTATTCTCGGATCTGATGGAAAAGTATGGAATAATATGACTAAGGATCTTGATAAAAACATGATGTTTGTATCTTTTCTAGAGTGATGGAGAATCTGTTTCCAGCCAAATGTTCGTATCATATCAATATTACATAACCCTTTGTCCTTATTTTTTCCTCCTTATAAGGGACACACCTCTAGTAAACTCTAATAGTACATGTGCAGAGATTATTCTTTAGAATATTCTCTCTATTGTCCTATTCTAAAAACTAGCCGTTACGATTCCTTCCGCGTACTTCGTCCTCGACTGTTATAAGTATCCCGACCACGAGCTTCGCCATCTCTTGATCGACCTTGGCTGATTTTTCCTTAATGCTTTCTCACCCTAAATGTTCCGTAGTAGATTTTGACCTATACACTTGCCACACATTATTTGTTTGACTAACTTGGATTTGTACAGTGCAGACTTTGCCAAAGAAAATTGTCTTCCTTTCGCATGAAATGGAATGGACCCATCAGTTCAGTCCAGATGCAATTGCAACTTTCAGCCAACCATTTAAATGAGATGAGAATTCACTATGCATGAAGAAACCCACTGTAAAGGAACGTATATGTCTTCCATGCATTAGCTGCATGAATTGATCCACACGCATAACAAACTCACGCCTTCCCTTCTCGAAAGCCTCATAACTTGAAAGAGTAAATCTCTGCTGGTCTTGATCATCACTAAAAATATTAGGACTGTCAGTTACTAGATTGGGCATCAGCATGAAAAGACGTCTCCATCTGTGGGACAATACGTTAGTTTTGACTGCATCTTTTATGCTTAAAAGAGAGAGGATGGATGCTAGCAGGCAATTCGGAAGTTCACTGATCATATCCTTGACTTCTCCCTTAGGCTGCAAAATTCAAGAGAATCCTCATTAATAAGGACCAAGGGATCCTCGGGCCAGTTCTGACAAATGTCAAGCAGAACCAGTTTTACAGTGTAAACTTAGGCAGTTGCAAGCATCAACTACTTTTTATGAAAAGTTTAAATACTAAGTAGTTAGACTTGCTCCATTAGTTGTAGTGTTGGTTTTATTTGAAGAGCACAAGCAACACCTGACCTTGTGCGCGTAAAAGATATTCAAGCAATCCTCTTGATTAAGAAAAAAAAAGATATTTAAGCTACACCTTTTGGCGTACTGTCCTCCCTTTTTTGACAACGTCTCCTGCCTTCACCCTTTATCTAGCAATTCTCTATCTCTGCCCCTTTTCCAAATTAATAACATACAGGTTCTTCGCTCAAAATTATGCAGGACAAACTTAAACTCATTATATTATTGCTTCATTCTTCACGTTGTAATCAAAGGTAACAAAAAGTTTAACAACCAAAGTAAAGGTGAGAGAACTAGTTACTGACAGAGTTTTTAAACTCGCACTCAAAGAGTGTGAAGCCTTGGTAACTGGTAGCCATGCTGGTCAACAGTAAATGGTACCACATATATTAATCTTAGGTGCGGGGAAAGCTAGAGGTACCAGTGGTGGAGATAGAATTTTTATCAAGGAGATGTCAAATAATAAATAATTAGATATATCGAAAAGTTAAGGGGAGTCGACATATAATAAATATACATCAAATAAAAAAATTATCTAGCAATATAGTGTAATTTTTCGGCGAAGAGGAATCGTTGCCACCCCTTGGTTCAATGTGATTCCACTAGTGAGAGGGACACCGCCATTATCCAAAATAAATAAATAAAACTTCGGAAAAGCTGGCTGAATACCATTATTATCAAAACAATAAAGCTTCCGAAACTAGAATAGTTTTATTTTTAAAACAAAAGGTTGTAACTCGTAGAATACCAAGAATTTGCTAAAATTACTTATAGAAGTCCAATTAATTGGCTGGATTTTACAGAATGGCTTTAGAATTACGGTGTCGATTTCAGCAGGCCACTAACATAGTCGATTTAACCAAAAGGAGTAAATTGACAGGTTTGAAGCAAACAAGAATATGGGGAAAAACTCTAAATTGACAACCAAAAAAAACACAAGTGTTTTGCATGAGCGAGGGTTAGAGGTCTGTTTTGTTTTTACCTCCATTAAATCGGTCTATGTTTTTATCGTTTATTATATATTATTAAATTTGGTTTATTATATATATTGTATGTTTAGTTGCCCCCTCATATAAGTATTGGTAAAAATTTAGGGATTTTTAAGTTCTTATACACTATTTGAAATCTTTTTACGCTCCCTATTCAAGTTTCAATTTAGTTACATAGTCATATATAATTTATCAATTATAAACAAATAAGTTGTAAATGAGTATCCTTTATATTAGGAATTGAATAAAGAATATCAGTTATTTCCTTATCCCTTTATACTTGCCCTCTCTCTCTCTCTCTCTCTCTCTCTCTACTCTCCTTCTCTATTTTTTACCCCAATGTTTCTTCATTTGGTGTTCTCTGTTTTTTATGCTTTCTTGTTGTATATAGTTTTAAAGAAATTCATCAATGGATTTCAAAAAATCATTTTAACTTAGCAATTTCCTTTCATGTTGCACAATTGGTGCTCAAATTGAAATTGTCAATCAATAAATTTTGAAGGTGTTTGACTCTCCACCATTGACAACCATTAAAAAGCTTTGAAGCTTTAAAATCGAATTTAGGTTTTCAAAAACTATTATTTGCTTGGATTGGGTGTTGTTGCAAACAATTGGGAATATTATTTGGAGTTTATATCTCAATTTTGAGGGTGTTTGGTGAAGATTAGACTTGATTTTGGCTGAATTTCAGATTGAAACTCGAAGAAGAAGAAGAAGAAGAAGAAGAAGAAGAAGAAGAAGAAGAAGAAGAAGAAGAACACATGGCATATAATTTACTTACGAAATTGTAGTAAAGTTGTAGTATAATTACATGTAAATTATATTCTGTTGTAGTTATATATTTTTTTTTATTTGAATGTTGTATGAAAGTTGAAAAATGTATAATGTATGAATCGTTGGATAAAATTTGTATTTAAGTTATCAATACTAGTTACATAAAATTGTTGATATGTATCAAAATTGCATTAAGAGAGAAAGTTTTGATTGGAATTTTAGAGAGGAAGAAACACACACCACATACAAATATATACAAATTTGATACAAAATATACAAAAGACATATTGTATAAAATTTGTATTAAAATTATATTTAAGTTGTATGATATTTCAGTTATATTTAACTGGATAGAAATAATGTATGAAAGTTGTAGATAAGTTGTAGATTAGTTGTCAATAAGTGTATATTGTATAGTTAGTTGTATAAATTTAATTTTAGTATGTATGAAAATTGTAGATAAGTTATAAATAAGTTATATATTGTATAATTAGTTGTATAAAATTTATTTTTAGTTTATATGATATTGTATATATATCAAAGTTGTATTAAATTTTTACGAAATTTATTTTTTAATTTGTATGTTATTGTACCATCAAATTTATCATCTCTCTGTTCTAGTTACGCTTCAACTTCAACTAATATCGAGATCATTGATATATATGTCCTGTTTGCATTATTCACCATTGTTATAGAAGCTTTGAAAAATGACATGGAGAATAGCACAAATCTATTCCGAATTTCTGGGATGAACTAGGTAAAAAGGAAAAAGATAAGTCAGTTAAGAAAACCAAGGATTCTGCAATGAAAGAAATAATTTATATTCCTTAAGGAAAACCATGCTGCAACTAAGGAATGTAAAACAATTCTGCAATTAAAAGGAATAATTGATATGCTAACTAAGGAAACAACGCAACACTCAGATGCGTACTTAGCAAGAAAGGATATTGCATTTAAAGTTCTGAATTATCTTCATATGAAGTGTGGCTTCAGTCCCACGAATTTTGGCTCTCAATGAGAGAGGCAGCAGAGAATAGGGAAACTGAGGGGAGGAGAGAAAAAAAAAAAGAAAAATGGTGTAACTAAATTCCCTAATTTAAGGCACTAATAATGGGTTGGGAGCCTTTTAAGGTGGAATGTACATAATTTGTAGGTAATCCTTGTTAAGGGCGGGTAATATACAAAATTAGAACAATTTTGATAAATAAGTTTCAAATATTATATAAGAACAAAAAAATACCAAAATTTTAAGGTTCAAAGCATGGGGATTTGGGCTCCGTTTATTTATAAGGACGTTCATTCACTTGACAAAAAGTTGCACGATATGTCCCAGCGGGATTGGTTTTGGCGGAATGTTCCTATTTTTTTAGGAAATTTTACCTCATACAGCAAACTATTACACCATATTTATTATAAATCAAAATAATTTTAAAATACTATTATGTATAGTTACCTTTTCTATTTTATAGCAAAATAAGTATTTATTTTATACCCTACCATTGAAGCGTGAAATACGGCAATTATGTTCTTTCTCTCTCTCTTCCTTCTCTCCCTATCAACAAGATTCTCTCTCTTCACCCTCAAACATAACACGGCCTTTTTGGCATCTCGGATCCGGTTTGTTGTTAACTTACCCAACTTCTAGACTAGAAGAACAAGTAATATTTGTGCTGCTAGTTTCGTGTTATGTTCTTAGGTCAACATTCTCCATCAACTCGCATCTAGGCGGCTCGCTGACAGCTGGTGAACAAATTTGGCCGTGGCTACGCCGCAGTAGATTTGAGAGCCGGGTTTTTGTTCGTCTCCATTTTTAGTTTTAATACAATGCATACAGTATTTTGTTTGGCCGGAAAACGCCATCTCCAGCGAACTCTCCTCTCTTCTTTGCTATTTAGTCACGTACAATAATATAAATACATTGTATTATGTATAACAACACTAAAATATATTGTATTTTCATATAAATACATTATTTTTTTGCCTGTATTTATGTATTCTGAAGGTTATTTTTTAATACATTTGAATATCACTATATTTGTGATTTTTTGTTGTTGAATACAATCGAATTGAATTCGGTGAATTGAATACAATGTATAATAGTGAATAATGAATATCTGTGGATTTAATACAATGTATACAGTCGAAATGAAAAGAACGGTATACACCCTATTTCTTGATTACCTCACTGTATTTATAAATACGATCGCGCGAATACATGGAATACAGCACAGTAGCGGCGAAAATTATGTAGAATTAATTTTGTTGAGTTAAATAAGGAGCGATACACGCTAATTTATCCTCTTTTTGTTATTAAACAACTAAATTCTCCTATATTTTTAGGCGAATTCTGCTACTGTATTCATGAATACAGTAGCGTGAATACAGCGAATATAGTCGCACAGCTGGATTCCCCTAGTTTTTAGGCGAATTCTACTACTATATTCATGAATACAGTAGCACAAATACAACGAATACAGTCGCGTAACAACTAAATAGTAGCTATAGAAAATAATTATGTATATGGTAGTTATAGGAAGTTAATAGCCACTAAACAATTGTGGTTTCTGAAATCTTTTCTTGTTTATAGTCTTAGCAAAATATTCTTTTTACTTGAACACCATAATTCTTTACTATTTAAAGATTGAAATTCTTGTTTCGTGGTGGAAAGTAAAAGGTTAATGATCCATTATTGTTAATATCGTTTGAATGACTAAAATTTTTAGTTCAAATACTAATTTAGCGATTTACCATTTCTGGTGGTCATTTGGGCGCAAGGGCGCAACTATTGAGGAGACTTTATGGTGAGTTGCATCCCATGATGTGAGCAGCACACGGAGTCTCCATCTTATTCATTTATTTTTGTCCTGTCTACTTTATATTCTAGACAAATATTTTATTAGTATTGAACTTCCTAAATGCTCATGCATTTGTGACACCGAATTTTGAGGATTTCTAGTGGAGGTTCATAGTTGATTTAATATTGTTATTATCACTTCATTTTTGATTTACTCATGTCCGGAATTTGGTAAAGTAGAACATATGCTGCCATGAATTCTTAGATTTAATTCTTTTATTTAATGAAATTCCTGTTTTAAAAGCTAAAATGATTAATTAAGTGAAAGTTCACGCGTTGGCTTGCCTAGCAATATTGTTGGGCGCCATCACGATTTATTATGAGATTGGATCGTGACACTTCGTGCTTTTACTCTTGTCCTCACATATAAAATAAGAAAGCAACCATACGTGCTTTATCCTCACATTTACTCAAGCAATGATATCAATATGTAAATAAGGTACGACAACATCCTTTGTGCTTTTCACTCTTCCTCACCAAGCAATCACAACAATACAATACCAAGCAAGTTGGGAAGCAAATTCAACTTCATCAATAGTATTTGAACACAACTCATCATATGAGTATTTTTCAACAATTAGTACCAATAACCAATCAACAAATTTTACGATCTCAACACCCAATATCACAACAATCTCAACATAAAATATAACATGAAAGCGAGTAATCAAAGACTTAACAGTCCATCTAAAGCATAGAAGACATAATACACAACATAACATGGTACAAGTAAGGCTAATTCTACCCGCATGCTTATCCATTGGCTAATGCATATACGTTCGCCACCTTGCATATACGTTGCCAGCACATAATTCACATATCAAATAGACTTGATTCTACCTTATTTCCCTTAAATCAAGGTTAATCAAGCTACTTACCTCTTTCCGAAAGCAAGTCAACAATCCAACACGCTTTTCCTTTAGAATAAGCCTCTAAACCAACTGAATTTAGTCAAGCCTCGTTCAAACAATCCAAAACAAGCTTTAGAAACTACACACGAATAAAAAAGGTTCATTCTTTAACTAAATTGAAAAAGACAACCCAGACCCATATGGTAAAAATCCGAGACACTTTAGATCGAGACGGGTACGAGAATCACTTCGCCAATAAGAAGTGGAGTCTCACCAAGGGATCATTGGTGATTGCTAAAGGATTTTCTCCTACACGTTGTACAAGACAACCGCTGAGATATGTGAAAGTGATTACATGCGGCGGTAGATAATACACCTGCAGATTTATAGCACTAGAGATAGGGCCATATGAGTGAGAAGGACTGTAGATCCTATCCAAGAAGTCACTCATATCATTTGCAAAAGGTACAACTGTGAATTCTTGTGATTATTCTTTATTTGAAAAACAACACAGGGTATCATTTCAAGCAACTCATGGAAGAAAATCGAATATACTTGATTTAGTGTATTCTGATGTTTGTGGTCCAATGGATGTAGAATCAATGGGAGGTAACAAATATTTTCTCAAATTTATAAATGATGCTTCACGAAAAATATGGATTTATTTCTTGAGAACAAAAGACCTGGTATTTCAAGTTTTTTAGAAATTCCATGCTATGGTGGAAAGGGAGACAGGTCAAAAATTAAAGCGTCTCAGGACAGACAATGGAGGAAAGTATACTTCAAAAGAGCTTGAAAACTACTGCTCAATTGGAATCAGACATGAGAAGACAGTTCCTAGAACCCCACAACATAATAGTGTAGCTGAAAAGATGAACCGCACCATTGTCGAAAAAGTGAGAAATATGCTCAAAATGACAAAGCTACCTAAGTCATTTTGGGGTGAAGCAGCTCGCATAACATGTTACTTAATTAACAGAAGTCCATCAGTTCCATCGGAATTTGACATTCCAGAGAAAGTCTGGAGCAACAAAGAGTGTCCTACTCCCATCTTGAAAGTGTTTGGATGTAAAGCTTTTGCGCATGTGCCGAACGAATAGATAACGAAGCTGGATGATAAAGCTATTTCCTGTATCTTCATCGGTTATGGATGAAGAGTTCGGCTGCAGATTGTGGGACCTAAAAAGGAAAAAGATCATCAGAAGTAGAGATTGATCTTTAGAGAAGATGTGCTACAGTTACTAACTGTGTTACTTCTCCTACTGTGCCAGTACATAATCCTTCCACAGGTGAAGAATGGCACACGAACAACGTATGTGAAGAGGTTGCTGAGCAGGGGGAGCACCCTAATCCACAAGAGCAAGAAGAAGGACATCAACCTTTGAGAAGATCTGAAAGAGAGAAGGTAGAGTCCACGAGGTATCCTTCTTCAAAGTATATCCCCAACATTGATGAGAGGGAGCCAGAGAATTTCAAGGAGGTGCTATCTCATCCGAAAAAAATCCAGTGGATGGAAGCCATGCAAGAAGATATGAATTCTCCATAAAAGAATGGCATGTACGAATTGGTGGAACTTCCAAAAGGCAAAAGACAACTCAAGTGTAAGTGGGTCTTTAAGCTCAAGAAAGACGGAAATGGCAAGCTGGTCAGATACAAAGCTCGATTGGTGGTAAAAGGTTTTGAACAAAAGAAAGGTATTGATTTTGATAAAATTTTCTCACTTGTTGTCAAAATGACTTCTATTCGAACAATCTTGAGCTTGGCAGCTCACCTAGATCTTGAAGTGAAGTAGTTGGACATGTAAACTGCATTTCTATATGGAGATTTGGAAGAAGAAATCTATATGGAGTAGCCAAAAGGTTTTGAAGTAAAGGCAAAGAAACACATAGTGTGCAAATTAAAAAAGAGTCTTTATGGGCTAAAACAAGCGCCAAGGCAATGGTACAAGAAGTTTGACTCATTCATGAGAAGTCAAACATATGCAAAGACTTTTTAGATCCATGTGTATACTATAAGAAATTCTCTACAATAACTTTATCATCTTGTTGTTATATATGGATGACATGCTGATTGTAGGACAAGACATAAAATTAATTGCCAAGTTGGAGGAAGATTTGTCCAAGCCATTTGACAAGAAAGACTTGGGTCCAGCACGACAAATTCTAGGAATGGAGATTGTCTCAAACAGGATAAATAGAAAGTTGTTGTTGTCACAAGCAAAGTACATTGAACGTGTGCTTTGTCATGGGCCGCTTTCCAGCCATGCCCCACGACCCCTTGGACGCGCCCCATGACGTCCTAGCAAGCCTCCCAGTGCCCAACGACATGATCGGTCCCGTGGTCTTGGCAGCCAAATAACAAGCGCGCATGTGCCTCTATCGCCCTGCCGATAGCCCTCGCCAGCGCCTAGCTGCGGAAGATGCCAATAGTGCAACACGCACAGACAATGCTACATGCATGGACCCTGATGCCTCGCCAACGCCCATCCGCAGGCAGATTCCAACATTGCCATGCGCATAGACAACGCTGTGCGCGCGGATCGTGATGCTAATCGCTAGTGCCCGGCCGCGGGCAGATGCCAATACTATCGCGTGTGCAGATTGCACTACGCACGTAGACCCTGATGCTAAATACAAGGTTGCTGCCAACGGACATGTTTCTACCTTGTAGAAAACTAAGTCATTTTCATTGTAAATATAAAGTAGTTTTATTTCATGTACTTTCATTGTGTTTCTCTAGCTTAGCTAGGTCAAGTCATGTAACTTTGGTATTTTTTTTTTAAGCATTATTAGGGGGGATCAAGAAATCAAGCAATCAAGCAAGCAAATAATTCTATGTACTGATATCTCTTCCCCTAGACACCGCGTAGCCTTCTGTAATAGATTTCATTAATGCAATTAAGCTTTCATTCTCAATTCTCAAAAAAAATTTCTCAATTGCTCTTGACATTGATTTTTCCGTTCCTAACTGACAATCTCGTCTAGCGTACGGAGAGAGTTAGTTGGCGGATTATAACTGTACTAACATCGGTTGCTTAGCCTTACGTCGCCCTTCCAAGGATCTCAGGAAGGCGCCGTGTAACAGTTGGTATTAGAACTTAGGCTGGACATCGGACGAGGGAACACATTGCCATTACCACCAATTCTGACCATGGTGAATCATGGGGATCGCATGGTGGCCCTTGAAGAGACAATTGACATATTACGGCCCATCATGGATACGATGCCTGATCTAAGAACCAGCTGGACCGCAGAATGCGATAGGACGAAGTTGACATAGCAAACATTAGTCGCGACTTTGAAAGAGACCGGCAAACTGCAGCCACAGAGGCAATCAAAATTCGTGGCAAATTTGAGGACCTCCAACAGGAGAGCACCGAGGATTTAGCCTAAGGGAACAAGAGGCAGACAGGGTGAGTGCCATGCAGCAAACTATAGATAACTTGACATGCCAGCTCAATGTTGTTAATGTTTTCCTACAAGGCCTACTTCTTGAAAATCCCTGAGCCAAAGCCATACAATGGAGCTCGGGATGCTAAAGAAGTGGAGAATTTCATCTTCGGTATCGACCAATACTTCGATGGTGTAGGGGAGTTATAAGAAGCAAAAAAGGTAGCAACTGCTGCCATGTATCTTCAAGGTGATGCTAAACTCTGGTGGCGGGTGAAACACGAAGTCATCAGGGCCGGGGAAGATTCCCTCGAGACATGGGCAGAACTGAAGGCAGTCATACGCATGCAGTTCTTCCCCGAAAATATAGAGTACAATGCACGGAAAAAGCTACAGGAGCTCCACCAGACCAAGTCAATGCGGGATTACGTGCGAGAATTCTCTGCGCTCATGCCAAACATACGAGATATGGGGGACAAAGACAAACTATTCACATTCCTGGAAGATTTGAAACTTTATACCCGTATGGAGCTGCAAAGACAAAGGATAGAATGCAGAATGCCTTAAGGATCATAAAATGAAAACACAGACGGATAGGCCTCAGCCGCCTGTCCGAGGGGGATATCACGGGAGCCAGCCTAGCAATGGTGGCCCTAGCAGAAGTGGAGGAAATCGTAGTGCCAAATTTAAGACTCCTTCTTCAAGCAGCAATAATGTTGCATCGTCAACAACAATCAGGGGAGGAAGCCTTCTTCAGGATGCCGTCATTGTGGTGGGCCACATTGGAACAATGGATGCCCACATACACATATGAACGCTCATCAAACATTTGATGATGGTCAGATGACGACTCAGATGAGGCTGACCTACGAGAACCAGTAGGGGCCTTCAATGCAGTTGTTGGCTCTATCCCTGATACCTTAGCGGGAACATGTACTGGTATCCGTAAGAAGAAGGACTCATGCCCAATCACCAAGAGAGGGAAAAAGAAGGCGGTTGAGAGGCCTCCTCTTACACAAGAGAAGACCTTAGTGTTCGTCGAAATGAAAGTAAACGGAAAGCCCATTCGGGCAATGATAGACATGGATTCTACCCAAACTACTTAGCCTCGACTCAAGTGGAGCGACTCGGTCTAGTTGTGGAAAAAGGTAGAGGTCGTGTCAAGGCCATCAACTCACCACCTCAGCTAGTGAGTGGAATAGCTAAAGAAGTCCCAATCAAGCTTGGCCCTTACGAAGGAAAATTCAACCTACGCATGGTAATCATAGATGATTTCTAACTGATAGTGGGATTTGGAATTCCTGAGGCAAACCCACACCACACCAGTACCTTATGTCGACATGCTACTGATAATGGGAGCAAACAGGGCCAAGCCCCGCATTTTCCCGTGCATACCCATAAAGATAGCCGATGATAACATCTCGGCTCTGCGGTTGAAGAAGGGAATCAAGAGACATGAACCTACAGTTCTGGCTACCCCCTGCAATATGAATCAAAAATCATATCATCATCCTCAAATGACTGATGATGTTCCTCAATGTGTGAAGACTTGTCTAGCATGCCAGAAGGACAAATCGGACTGCTCGACACAAGCGGAACTCTTGGAGCCACTACCAGTCCCAATGAGACCTTGGGAAAGTGTTTCCCTTGATTTCATCACCGTATTACCCAAGGTCTGTGATCTTGCAATTATCCTGATTGTGGTAGATCGGTGTTCAAGTATGTCACCTTCATAGCAGCCCCACAATGCATATCAGCAGAAGATACAACTCGACTCTTCTTTTATCCTATTGTCTAATATCGGGGCCTGCCCAAAGACATCATTACTGATCGCAACTCACGCTTCACTTGCAGCTTTTGGACCCAAATTTTTAAGTGCTTCAGGTCAAAATTGAGTCACAACTCAAGTTTTCATCCACAATCTGATGGCCAGATGGAGCAGTTCAATGATATCCTGGAGGAATATCTCCGCCACTTTGTTACTGGATCACAAAAGAATTGGGTGAAGCTTCTGGATGCTGCTCAACTGTGTTTCAATTCACAAAAGAGCTTTAGTACAAACAAAAGCGCTTTTGAAATTGTTACCAGACAGCAACCACTACTCCCACAAACTGTGAATGCACCAAACATGTCGAAATCTCCTCTAGCTGCTAGTTTCTCAAGTGAATGGGAGCGAAATTTGGAGATAGTGTGGAGCTATATTGTCAAAGCCCAAAATCGAATGAAGAGATATGCTTATCAAAATTATCGTTTTATTTGAGACAAGCAGGAGACAAATTGATGGTAAAAGTCCTAAAGCGATACTTATTTGCAGAGAGGACCCATGACCTTCGCCTATTGCAAAAATACATTAGACCCTTGTCCATTGAAAGAAGCACTAAGAAAGCTACATACCGGGTGAATACCCGAGCCTGGTGGAAGATCCATCGAGTCTTCCATATTAGCCGCCTGAAACCTTTTCGGAAAGACATGGAGCATCATTCACGAAGCCAACTCACAAGACCGAGGGGAACAAACCTCTAAGCCTACAAGAGCCTGATCGACTATCACCTTGCAAGTAAGGCGCCGAGGACGTCGCCAACTCAGGTGGGGGAGACGCGCCCCATGGCGTCCTGGCAAGCCCCCCAACGCTCAGCTCCATGGTCGACCTCGTGGTTTTGGCAGCACCAAGTGACAAGCACGCATGTGCCTCTATCGCCCCACCAATAGCCATCGCTAGTGCCCAGTCACTGGCAGATGCCAAAAGCGCAGCGCGTGCAGGCAACGCTATGCGCGCACACCTTAATGCCTCGCCAACGCCCAGCCACAGGCAGATTCTAACAGAGTCGCGCACACAGACAATGCCGTGTGCGCAAATGCTAATGCTAATCGCCAACGCGTAGCCCAGGCAGATGCCAATAATGCCACGCGCGCAGACAGCACCGCGCGCGTAGACCTTGATGCTAACAACAAGGTTGCTGCCAACAGACCTGTTTCTACCTTGTAGAAAACTAAGTCCTTTTCATTATAAAGATAGAGTAGTTTTATTTCATATACTTTCAGTGTGTTTCTCTAGCTTAGCTAGGTCAAGTCATGTAACTTTGATTTATTTTTTTTTAAGCATTATTAGAGCAGGATCAAGCAATCAAACAATCAAACAAGCAAACAATTCTCTGTACCGGCGTCTCTCTCCCTCGACACCGCGTAGCCTTCTGTAATAGCTTGCATTGTAATCAAATTTTCATTCTTAATTCTCAATTTTGTTTTCTCAATTACTCTTGATATTCGTTTTTTCATACGGCAATGACAATCTCGTCTAGCGTACAGAGGGGACCTCAGTTGGCGGATAGCAACTGCACTGACATCGGTTGGTTAGCCTTACGTCTCCCTTCTAAGGAATCTCAGGAAGGCGCCGCGTAATAGCTTAAAAGCTTTAACGTGATGAGTGCTAAACCAGTTAGCATGCCTATTGCTGTTCATATGAAATTGAGCAATAACATGTGTCCTGCAACGAAGGAAGATAAAGAAAGCATGGATAAAGTTCCAAATTCATCTGTCGTCGGGAGCTTAATGTATGCAATGGTATGTACTAGACCTGATATTGCTCATGTTGTCGGTGTTGTTATCAAGTTTCTTGATAATCTCGAAAAAGAACATTAGGAAGTTATGAGGAACCTCGGATGAATGCTTGTGTTTTGGGAGATCAGATCCAGCCTTGAAGGGTTATACAGATGCTGATATGGCCGGTGATACTGATAATAGAAATCCACTACTGGATATCTATTTATTTTTTCAGGGAGAGCTATATCATGGCAGTCTAAATTGTAGAAGTGCGTTGCATTTATAACAACTGAAGCAGAGTACATTGCCACAACAGAAGCTGGCAAGGAGATGGTATGGCTCAAAAGCAGAGTACATTGCCACAACTCCCTACCTTTTGAGCAGAGTACATTGCCACATCATCCCTCCCCCTGCTGATATTCTCAGTAATGATGGAGTTCTGTATCTCCTTATAGTCTTCATTCTTTAGGCTAGGTGACAGAACATACCCAATCTGGGGGTGGCCTTGGGCAATGGCTTCCCCGATTGTGCTTAGTACCCCCTCTTTGCTGTGTACTGTAATCTTGAAATACTGATGATCAGCCATTATCAGGTTTTTGAGAAGAAGAAGAGGAGGAGATTGTTGAAGAAGAAGAAGAGGGTTGGGAAACAAATTAGTGGAAGAAGAGAAGAGGGAGAGAAAGAGAAGAATTCTAAATGATAAGGACTAAATAACTGCTCTTCAGTAACCGTTTTTCTCAACTGATCTCAGTTGGCATTCTCATCTTTGGTTGATGCCTAGACGGATACGCGTTGAAATCAAAACAAAGTGCTTTGACTCGCAATATTTCTTTAATGGGCTTCTCATTGCTTTGGTTGCAAAATGGTGTAAACTAAATCTCAATATCTTTGTTTGTGGCAAATTAACGCATTTACTCAAACAGATTTTTCCAAAACAGAGTTGTTAGAACCAAGACAAGAGGGAAGCTTCACAGAAGGGGTTTCAAACTTTGTTTACTTTAGGTTCTGTTTTTCCAAAAAGAGCCCCCTTACAAAAATTCAATACTATGAAATATCCATAGTGACAATATCGTCTTGAATTCTCTTTCCTAAG
The DNA here is from genome assembly GCA_002018475.1 of Nicotiana obtusifolia. Lineage (NCBI taxonomy): Eukaryota > Viridiplantae > Streptophyta > Magnoliopsida > Solanales > Solanaceae > Nicotiana > Nicotiana obtusifolia. The sequence goes on from MCJB01049278.1 coordinate 30,392, forward strand.
GTGTATTCCTTAAACCTGGAAAAGTACTTCAATATGAAACTCCGTCGTGCTTTATGGACAGCAAACGCAAGTAGGAGTACCACGAACAATATCTCAAGATAGTAGAACGAACAAGTTTTTGCTCAAAGATGAAGTGCACAGTCCAAAAGGACTTGCTATAGGTGGTAAGGGCTATGAATTTCCGTCCATTGGGACTCATGAAAATTATTTTCCAATTAATAAGTGTGATATTGCTTGTAAATGGTTGTTTATTATACATATATATTTCTTTGATTCTGCCATTTGATCGACTATCAAAGAAGTGTAGATTAGTCCTCATATATACATCCTAAACTTATCATATACCATCTGTGCTTAGTCATGTTCAGAGTTTCCATGTATAATTTATTGCATAGGAATATATTGTTTAATTTTCCAGAACACAAGCACTGGGTTGTGTTTCAATAACAATCATCATTTGGTTTCTAGTAGATGTGCCTCACTTCTATCGTTTAAGCATGACAATGATGAGTAGCAGCTATTAAACAAGAGCCAGACATTATAATGAAGATCATACTGCAGAGACTTTGCTGGTAAAGAAGCTAGCAATAGGCCTCTGGTTCTGGACATTAATCTCATTCTTGAGGATATCCTGATTCTTTCTTGCTCATGATTCACGATTAAATATAAACAGACAACATTTCTCCTAGTCCTAAAAAAAGTATATTTGAATTACATTATCCAGACACTCATCAAACATGTGTATTTGTTCTTATTTTGAAGACCTCAAATAACTTCAAAGCCATGTTAAATTTCCTAAAATTATTCGGTCTATTCTCTTTATTAGAAGTCCCATTGACATAGATCATACTGTAACTGCGGTAAATCAAGCAGGGAAATTAAGGAGAATCAAACATTATTATTGGATAAAACTAAAGAAAGTAGCAAGTCATGATATTATTGTACTGACACAGCTACCTCCTCTTCTTCTAATCGGAAACATAAAACACCTTAATAACACTCAAACCTAAGTAACTGATTCTTCCCCGATTTCTGAATTAAAAAGTTTTTTTTGAAAAAGGTAGCTGGCAGCCTAAAGGTTAAACAAAGATGTCCGCGATGTGAGATGCGTGGTTTTAATTGTTCATGTCAGTAGCGTTTTTAACCGCATCTGCTGCCCCTTGTGCTGTGGCCTTCATTTGTTGTCCCGCCTATAAGTAACACCAAAGCACACAGATTACATTAGAGAGACGTGAGAGTTCAACTTGATTTAATGTAAAACAACATATAATGAAAATGGCAATTAAACCTCCTGCATTGTTTCCTTGGCAGACTGTGCAGCGTTGCCAGCCTTTTCCATCATCTGATTACCCTTTTCCTGATACATATATAACAATAGCGTTCCTACATATGAAGTGGCAAAAAAAGAAAGAGTTCAATTTATATATACCAACAGTGTAAAATTCTGACCTGAGCTTGGCCCTTAGCCTGGCCAGCTTGGTAACCCATTCTCTGAGAATTATCCATGTATGGTTTGCTTTTGAAATTGAGAACAAATTAAATTAAACGGAAATTTTTTGTTTGTAGTTTATTGGAGATTCCTATTGCTGAGTGGATATTTTGTTGCTTTAGACATTGTATGTATTTATAGCTAGCGAAACCCTACCGGTGCGTGACACCTGTAAATCAGTTAAGCTTGGCCACATTGAATCTGATCCAGCGGCCCTCAAGACAAGGAGGAAGTTGGAAAACATCGACTGTTTCTGTGTGTGTGAGAGAGACAGATAGAGAGACCAACAGAGAGAGACAGGGAAAGAGAGACCGGGTAGTTATTCCTTCAGACTCGGCTTGAATTTTCAATTCAAGAATCCTAAGATTACGTAAATACTGTATTATTTTTCTTATACGTACCAATGCAGGCATCATGGATAGCCTACTATCATCTTTTGGTTGTTGGTAAAAGAGGTATGTTAATATTAGAAATTAAAGGAAGGAGATCTTAAAAAAATATTTTTGATCTTATTATAATATTCCCTTCACTTCATATCATACTTCAACAACAACATCAACAACCCAATATAATCTCAATGAAAATTAATCACTTTAACTAGTTAGTGCATCTTTTACTAAATTCAATGTCAAAACAGTTACTCCTAGTCACTGGAACATATTCTGAATAATTCTTATTGTAGATTTAATGATTTATGACGTGTAATTAAGTAAAGGAGAATAATTCTCCTTTCAATTGATTTTATTCAACATTGACATTTCACTTGCCCGAACTTAAGAAATTTCAATAGTCTAGCTGCCGTTTTCGGGTAAAGTGTTAACATATCGTTATTATTTGCCGAAAGCTTATGCTTGTTCTTGATAAATGGGAGAATCTTCACCGACGATTAGAGGGTGCCTATGATACACTCACACATATATGCTTTTAGGCCCTTACTCTTTTCTATCTATATAGTAGAAGTTTCTGATGAATTACCGGTTTTTAAGATGTGAAAATGAATAAAAGCACCATTCTACCTCTAATAAGTACATGATATTCCAATTTAAACATTACGTAAATATATTTTGCTATAAGTAAATAAAATGACCGTAGTAAATGAAAAGGTAGGAACCCCTGTGCCCTCTTAACAAACTACCCTTTGCTGCGCCCAAAATGGTGGGGGACATAAGAATGGGATTTGGCGAATTAATTCTTTACGAATCTAGCTCCCGTAACCATCTTTCTAAGCCGCTAGCATTCTTCAAATTATTTCAACAAAGATCATAAATCACCGGAAAGAAAAATAAAGGAGTCCATTACTCAAAAGGTTACTCAACTATCCCAAATTCTCTATTAAAGTCACTTTTCTATCTTTTGTAATAACAAAGTCACTTAACTATGCGTCATAAGGTCGCTCAACTAGATTTTTCAAATTTTGGATTGCGATGGGTCCTCTCTGCAAACAAGTACCTTGAAGGTTTTGTTCGGCATACTTCGTTGTCCTCTCTTGTGCTTTGACAAGATAGCTCTGCACTATCTCCAAAGTTTGCTCCCATTCCTTCAAGAAACTTGCAGCTTGAGGCGATTTTGGCTTGTTTGGTGCATTCACAGTCTGTGGGAGTAGCGGTTGCTGTCCACTACAAACTTTGGGCACTTTTGAAATTGTTACCGGACAGCAACCGCTACTCCCACAAACTGTGAATGCACCAAACTAACCAAAATCGCCTCAAGCTGCCAGTTTCTCGAAGGAATGGGAGCAAAATTTGGAGGTAGTGCGGAGCTATCTTGTCAAAGCACAAGAGAGAGCAACGAGGTATGCCGAACAAGAATAAATAAATTTTATTTATAAATTAAAAAATAAAAAGTATTTAAGCATATATAATGCTGGAATAATAAAATATTGAGCATAGTAAAAAAACTATTAGAATAATTTGTTCGTAATAATAATTTTAATATTAACAACAAAAAATCAAAAATTTATTTACAAAAATTGAGAATGAAATAAAATAAAGGTTGTAAAATATATATTCCATCCACGTAATATAAAAATAATTATTTAAATAAAAATATTTTTATAATATACATTATATATTCTTGAAAATTATACTCAATTATATTATTATTCCGACATTACATAACCTTTTTTTTCTCCAGCCCTTCCCCGGACCTCGTATATAGCGGGAGCTTAGTGCATCGGGCTGCCTTTTACATAAAAAAATTTTATTTTTATTTTATAAATAAAATATATTTATTCTATAGGTAAGTCCATCATATAAATTAAAAATAAAAAGAAGATAAATATTTATAATTTAGAGGGTAAAATAGGTATTTGGCAATCCAAAGTTTGGAAAATCTACTTGAGTGACCTTCTGAGTGCTATAGTCATAGTTAAATGACTTTGTTGTTACAAACAAAAAAAAGTGATTTTAGTAGATAATTTGGCATAATTGAGTGATCATTTAAGTAATGGACTCAAAAATAAAACGATCCCTTCGCAGTGTTTAGCCAATATTTGGTCAAAATTCGAAAGAAAAAAGAATTGGAAGTTAGAAGATAGATAGACAAAAGGTGCACGTATTTGAAAGTTAGGAGGTAGATAGATACAAAGCACTCCGAAGCATCCCACACGCAGATCCTAAAAGAGACCGCAACCCTACAAGGGTGATCAAAAATTTCGAAACGAACAGAACATATGAGTAACGTACAATTTTCAGCACCATGAAAAGAATTTAATGTCAATATTGTCTTGATATCCTCTTTCCTTTTGGTTTTATTATTCACCACACGGCTTAATATCACTACCTAACTTGATATCACTAAAAGATTTTATAAAGCCACAGGGTAACCTTATTAAGCCCAGCTCAGAGCTCACTATGAGATAGTGTTAGCATTATTTAAAAGGAAAACAGACTAAATAATCATTCATCAGTACTATATGTTCTCCATTTCCTCATCTTCATTCTCACTCCAAGAATGAAGGATTGACCTGGGGGATCCACATCTTCCACTGCTACTGAATCTGAAATACGTGACTGATCCTCCCTCACCAAGCACTTCATAATTGCTTTCTCCACAGACATATCCACTTAAATCTAAGCCAAACTCAGAATGATCTTGTTTTCCAACATTGTCACAGTGTATTGCTATTGAAAACTCATCGGGCCCGAAACAGGACAACACTCTTCTAATCAGGTTAGTCAAATTCATTACTCTGAGATCGTATCCCACTGCTTCGAAACTTGCATAACTGAATCCATCTTCAGGTGTCACGTGAATCGTAGAAATTGCATCCCCCTCGATAGCATTCATCGAGTAACCACAAGTGTAGAAGTCAAAATCACATATCTTTAAATCTGGAAGAATCTTTCTAATGCCATAAACTTCAGTCATTGCAGCAGCAGAGCTTGATTGAGTCTTGACAAATACTGATGCCTTCTTCTTATCCAAACTAGTCATGCACATCTCCAACGTATAAACAGGATTGGAACTATCTGCAGATGCAGCTGAAGCTGAATATACATGCCAGTTCTGTTGTTTATCGATATCACCCATCACATAGGCCTTGCTGCCTGAACCAAGTTTACCAAAATAGGCGTCGAGAACAGCTACTTCTTCAGAAAAATGCCGATGTGTATGTGGTTGAGCCCCGGGAAAGATAAAACTTCCACGAGTATACTTCACGGATTTCACTGTCAGATTAAGTGCATCAGCTAACTTTAGGATGGGTGGGATCGACAACAGCAGTTTGGTAGTGCCACGTGTTTTGATTATGATCTTGTACGGGTACATAAAGAGGCTAGACTCTGGAAGGACATAAGAATCCACTTCATCATTTGCCAAAAATGACACAATGGTGCATTCAGATGGTGTTAGAATCATCCAACTGGTCTTTAGAAAGAGACCGCAGGCCATGTCTATCGCTATCTAAGATGTTGCGGAAGCCGAATATATAAAGAGTGATTAAATCACAACTACTATATTTAAAGGTAGCTAATAAATAGTAAGTGAGACAATAATAAAAAATATACCAGAAATTAACGAGGTTCGACAAAATTTGATTTTTGTCTAGTCCTCGGACACAATCAACTAAAACTTTATTTCACTCCAAAAATACAAGTGAAATACTACAAGAGAGAAAAAAGATTTAAATGCCTTAAAAGATAAGAAGGCAAGTGAGAGATTTTTTCAAATGAACAAAATCCTTGCTATTTATAGAAGGGAAATGGCCTTAATAATGTCATGCGAGACATCATATAAAGTGTGATCATGCAATGTAAATGCATGAAAAATGCATCTATCAATTTCTTCCTAAAAGGAGGCTTCAAATATTCACACTAGTTCAGATTAATCGTGTCAAATTCAACAAATCTCCATCTTGGCAAGATTCCACTCTTTCAATTTTCTCTCACTGATAAATTTCGATTGTGTCTGCAACTTCAATCTTCAAAGTTCAACAATGTTGATCAAGTTCAAAGAATGTTGAAACTTGATCACAGTCACTACTTTTATTAGCATATCAGCAAGGTTGTCTGTAGTCCGAATTTTCTGTACCATGACTCCACCTTCTTCTATAATATCTTGTATAAAGTGATATCGAACATCAATGTGCTTTGTCCTTGCATGATAAACTTATTTTTTTTGCTAATTGGATAGCACTCTCACTATCACAAAATAGTGTGATGCTTTCTTGAGCAATACCAAGCTCTCTAAGCACCCTTGAAGCCAAATTGCCCCCTTTACAACCTCTATAATTGCCATGTACTCGTCTTCAGTAGTAGACAAAGCAACTGTTGACTGCAAAGTAGACTTCCAACTAACTGGTGCATTTGCAAAAGTAAAAATATAACAAGTAGTTGATCTACGCTTGTCCAAATCACCCGCATAATCCAAGTCACAATATCCAACCAGATACTGACTATCTTCCTGCTCAAAAACCAATCCAACATCTACAGTAATACGAATATACCGTAGAATCCATTTCACAGCTTGCCAATGCTCTTTTCCTGGATCATGCATATACCTGCTTACAACTCCGTTAACATGTGAAATATCAGGTCTTGTGCAAACCATTGCATACATCAAGCTACCAACGGCATTCACATATGGCACTCTTGACATATACTCTCCTTCAACTTCATTCTTCGGCGACATAGCAGCACTAAGCTTAAAGTGAGGAGCAAGAGGAGTGCTAATCGACTTCGTGTTCTCATTCATGCCAAATCGATCTATTACTCTCTTAAGTATTCTTTCTACGATAGATAAAGTTTCTTTTAATGTCTATCTTTTTTTATCTCCATGCCAAGAATTTTCTTCGTCTCACCCAAATCCTTCATCTCAAACTACTTTTTTAGTTGAATCCTCAACTTCTTAATTTCCTCCTGACTTTTGAAAGCTATCAACATATCATCAACGTATAGGAGAAGATCTATGAAAGATACGTCTTCAAGCTTGTGCAAATACACACAATGATCGTATTTGCTTCTTCTATACTTCTGCCGCAACATAAACTTGTCAAATCGTTTGTACTATTGTCCAGAAGATTGTTTCACTGCGTACAATGATTTTTAAGTTTGCACACCATATTTTTCTTTCCAGCAACTTTGAATCCTTCTAGCTAAGTTATATAGATATCCTCTTCCAAGTCTCCATGTAAAAATGCAGTTTTTACATCTAACTGAACTAGTTCCAAATTCAACCGTGCTACCAAAGCCAACAAAACTCTAATGGAGGAGTGTTCACGACTGGAGAAAACACCTCATTGTAATCAACTCCCTCCTTTTGAGCGTACCCTTTGGCCACCAATCTTGCTTTGTACCGAACATATTCTTGATTAGGAAATCCTTCTTTCTTTGCAAATACCTATTTGCACCCAATTGCTTTCTTGCCCTTCGGGAGATTGGTCAATTTCCATGTACGATTATGAAGGGACAACATTTCTTCATTCATGGCGATCCTCCACTTATCTTCTTTTGAACTTTGGATTTGCGACTTTATAAGTGGTAGGAATACCATCAGCTACAATTGAGGCTGCACAAGCCACCGTCTCTATGAGACGAACAAGTTTCTTATTATTCTTTTTGGCTTGCTGGTTGCTATTAATTCAAGTTATAGTTGAGGTTCCTGAGTTGGAATCTCCCTCTCTACTGGATCTACTTCCAGAGAAAAATCTTCTGTTGTTTCCTCGTTTTCTCCCTATGTTGGGAAAATTAATTTTCCCTCAATCTCCACCTGCTTTGAAGCACCATCAGTTTGTTTGACATATTTAACTATCACCTTATCTATTATGGCAGATTCATCAAAGGTAACATCTCTGCTGAATATAATTTTTCTTGTCTCTAGAAACCATAAGCGATATCCTTTGACTCCAGAAGTGATCCCCATAAATATAGCTTTCTTTGCTCTCGGATCCAATTTTGACTCTTTCACATGATAATATGCAATTGAGCCAAACACATGCAAAATATTACAATCTTCAGCAGGTTTTCCATATCGTTTTTCAAATGGTATCTTGCCACCAATAGTGGCAGATGACAGACTATTAATGATGTGGCATGCATATGTTATTACCTCAACCCAAAATTCTTTGCCCAAGCCAGCATTGGACAACATACACCGAACCTTCTCCAGCAAAGTCCGGTTCATACGTTCTGCCACTCTAATCTGTTGTGGTGTATTTCTGACGGTGAAATATCTCAAAATGCCATCATCTTCACAAATCTTATTGTAAAGATCATTTTTGTATTTTTCACTGTTATCTGTGCAAAAACACTTTATCTTTCTGCCTATTTGAGTCTCTATCATCGCCTTCCATTTGAGAAACATTCTCAGCACCTCATCTTTGATTTTCATAGTATACACCCACACTCTCCGCGAAAAGTCATTGATAAAGATTACAAAATAGTGTTTTCCACCTAATGAAGGAGTTTTGAAAGCACCCCAAATATCAGAGTGACATAATCCAAAATACCTTTAGTATTATGGATAGTTGTTTCAAAATTTAAACCTAGCCTGTTTTCCCTTCACACAATGCTCACAAAACTCCAAATTGCAAGTCTTTACTCCTTTTGACAATCCTTAATCTGATAAAATTTTCAAGAAATTTCCTACAGCATGTCCCAAGCGCATGTGTCATAGCTTGGTTGCTTCTGCCTCCTTGTCATCACTGGATGTCATTGTTGTTGTCCCAATATCTGTACTACCGTGATAGTGGTACATGTTATTATTTTAGTCGAATTCCTTTCATTACAACTAGTGCACCAGAGCATATTCTCATTACCCCATTTTCTGTAACGATTTTGAGCCCCTTTGACTCTAGGGCTCCTACAGAAATGAGATTTTTCTTCAATTCCTGTACATATCGAACATATGTTAATGTTCTGATCAATCCATCATGGTTTCTTAATTTGATTGAATCAATATCATATGCGGTAAGAGGATTGTTATTCGCTGTGTGAATAAATTCACATTCTCCTTCTTGAAAATTAACGAACCAGTCACTTTTGGGACACATATGATAGCTACAAGCTGAATCCATCAGCCATATGTTAGATGGTTTGAATGGCTCAGTTGTAACTAGTGAGAAATCAGAGTCGTCACAATCACCTACATTTGAATCCATGACAACCTTCCCATTCTTAGGTTTGGCCTTGTTTTTCAACTTTGAACAATCTTTCTTCCAATATCCCTTTTCTCGGCAAAAGGTGCATTCATCTTTGCTGGGTCTTGATCTTGACTTTGATCTTCCTTTCTTCGTTCTCATCTGGTTTTGTGAACGACCTCTCACAAGCAGTGCTTCTTCTTCTCCACTCTTTTGCCTTTCTCTCTTGCTTTGTTCATAGTTGTATAAGGCAGAACGAACTTCTTTGAGAGACACTTCATCATTCCCATGAAGTAGAGTAGTTTCGAGGTACTCGTACTCATCGGAAGTGAACTTAATAACATTGAGGCCATATCTCCATTACTAAAAGTCACGTCCATATTCTGCGAATCTGTCGCCAACTTATTAAAGTTGATGATATGATCATTTATTGTAGTACCAGGAACATATGTGAAGCGTAATAGTCTTTTTTTATGTAAAGTTTATTTTGACTGGTTTTTTTTTTCAAGAATTTATCCTCCACTGCATTCTACAATTTACTTGCATAAGTTTCTTTTGTGTATGGATACTTCTGTTATCTTGCGAGGTAAGATCGAATGGTACCACAAGCAACGCGGTTGATAATCTTTCAATCTCCTTCTCTGATATCGTCTGGTTTCTTTTCTTCTATGGTAATATCTAGCCCTTGTTGAAAAAGGACATCAAGAACCTCAGCTTGCCACATCCCAAAATGTCCTGACCCGTCAAAAATTTCAACTGCAAAATTCGCATTTGACATATTCTTGTCATAAGCAAAGATGCCAACGACGTATTACTGACACCCGGTGTGGACTTTTCATTTTTATTATCTCCCATTTTTGCTACATATACTATTTATCTGCTAACAGTACACCAAAGTAATTCTTTTTTTATGTGGAAGTTCAGACTATGTTGCAACCACAGAACATACTAAGATAAAATCTTGGCCTAATACCAATTGTTGCGGAAGTCGAATACATAAAGAGTGATTAAATCACAACTACTATATCTAAAGGTAGATAAGAAATAGTAAGTGAGACAATAATAAAAAGAACACCAGAAATTAACAAGGTTCGGCAAAATTTAATTTTTGCCTGGTCCTCAGACACAATCAACTCAAACTTTATTTCACTCCAAAAATACAAAGTAAAATACTACAAGAGAAAAGATTCAAATGCCTTAGGAGATAAGAAGGCAAGTGAGAGATGTTTTTCAAATGAACAAAACCCTTGCTATTTGTAGAAGGGAGATGACCTTGATAATGTTATGCATGACATCATATTAAGTATGATCATGCAATGTAAATGCATGAAAATGCATCTACCATTTTCTTTCTAAAAGGAGGCTTCAAATATTCACACTAGTTCACCTTAATCTTGTCAAATTCGACAAAAGATTCCTAACTCAAAGAAGGAAACCTCAAGTTGCTTTTCGTAACCTTCAAATCCAATAGCAGAAACTGGCAACCATCTTGCCTTGAAAGAACAGAGTTTTGGAAAGTGCCCTATTCAGGAAAGATTAAACTCGAGGATGTGGATTAAGAAAAAGTTGAGGTTACTAAAAATCAAAACTAGGACTACAGTTGTAGGACTGCACGAGAAATCTTAGGACGGCTGGCGCACGCGCTGCATGTGAGAAAAATGGAACAGAGCAAACAGTTAGCATAAATTGGCTGCAGGGGATTCACAAACAACTTCAGAATGCGAAAATTAAGAGGTAAACTCACATTGGAGTAAGCAGCAGATCTGAATTTCTTGATTCCGCCGTGTGATCTAACATCCTCAGTAGTGTAACCATGGGGAGCTTCGTAGAATAGAGATTTACCACTGCTAGACTTCTTCTTCCCACCCTTAAGACTCCATTAGAACATTCAATTTCTACCTGTTTAAACCATAGGGGGGAAAATTAAGACTAGTCACAAAAAAAGTTCCATTATAATAGTTTCACAGATATCTGCGCCAAGAAAATACATTAGCAACTATGAAAACAATATCAACAGCCACAAACTAGTATGATCCGATTCATGTGTCTGTGGTCCAAGTAAGAACATGGTAGGCTTGGTCAGTTGGCTTTCTTTACACTAGAACAATAGGAAAGCCTTATTGAGGAACTTTTAGTAGTATAACTCAAAACTTGGTCATATTTTACTTGCCAAAATATACTTATAACCACCTCTAACGTGAGGATCAGAACAAAAATAAGAACGTCACTTCTGAATTAGCAGATTATTCACGTAGCTGTTACTTTCGATACATTATACAGACCCGCAAGTGTCTTCTGTGGTACGAGTTATATAAATTCCAAGCACAGAATCGGTTTCCAAATCAATGTAGCATAATAAGACCAATAAGCCATAAATACCAACAGAATTGCAGACAATCTGAAGACATATATCTTCAAGCAGAAAAAAACAACCACTGATTTAGCATGTGATTAAAAGAAATTTCCCAATAACAAATCTACTTTGTGGCTAGTTATAGAATTCAAATACTCTAGGCAATTAGAAGAGATAAAATTTCAAGTAGATTGGAAAAAATGATGCTTTTATAAATTTGTGACTAGAAGAAGATTTCTGAAAAACAATTCTACTTTGTGGTTATACAATTCAAGTACATTAAATGAGCACGCAGGAAAATAATAGCAGCATTTGAATGGGTAAAACATGTTGAGTTATATCTTACAAGACCGTTCTCAAGAGCCATATCCAATATGAAGAATCCATGTGATATAGTTCAAAAGACAAGAATTAAGACTCAACAATAAATAAAGGTAACTCATTGTTTCAAAAACTAGGTCTTTTCCTAAAAAATCAAACCAAGAACTATAAAAACAAAAGGGATTAAAAAGACTGCAATTTTAATGAAATACCCACTAAGCATTGCCTGAATTTCTCACCAACGTCGATTTAGAGGCGCTGCTTCAAACTCCTTTACCGAAAAGCTTCTATAGTCAAAGCCCTGTAAACCAAATTACGTACAAAGGAAAAGAAAAGTGGTATCTTAAGAGATGTGCAAAATTCAAGATCATGAAAAACAAGAATGCAAGGATATAGAGATAACTTACGTACGATGCAGATTGAAAGAAAGATCTGAAGTCTGAGCACAATTCCTAGCAAAGAGATTAACTGAAAAGAAGAGAATGTGCGTAGTATTTACAGAAAACAGTGATGGGCAGAGAGCAAAAAACTGGAAATTGAGGAGACGTGTAGGTGGCTTGGTACTTTAGAAAATCAGTGGAAGATAATAAGAAAATGGGACTCTTTATATATAACAGTTGGGCATATGAATATGAAGCGTGTAAAATAAGAGCGCGCCACGTACATTTACATGCAATGAATTTTGCCGAAGCTTTTGGGATGACTAAGGGTTTGACTAGGCGCTTTGTCATTTAAAAGTGGTTGTTACTCAAACCAGGAAACTAGTATGGTACTTTGCTTTATGACAAAGCAGGAGAGGTAAGATAAACTAGAGAAAGTTAAGTCACCATTTATTTTCTTACCTGAAATATTTTGTTACCATATTCATCTCTCTTGCTTTTTGGGTCCCTAGGTTAAGTAGTAACAAAGAAATATTTGGACTCTATAACTAAATTTTTAGTTTTATGTTTTTAAATAAGCAAAAAATATCACGTGCAAGTCATGAGAGAGCATCACATAACTAATGTTAGTTATATGTTACACAAATAAGAATTTTTGATACACCTAATTTATTTTATATTTTTCGATGTTACCAACTTCGCTTATTATGGACCCCATAATTATATTTTAAGCAACTTGATACTATAAACACTTATTTACACTATTAATTATTATTGAGTAAAAGTTAAATTCTACGTTAGTTTTTTTTTTTAAAAAGGCTAATTCATCGGAGATTATATTGTTAATTTAACTGGTGAACAGAACTTAAGTTGTCCTGATCAAATGGGCATTATTATCGTCTGACGTTTCGTTTTAGCTGGACAGAATTCACTTCATTATTCTTGCAACCTATATAACTCATCATTGTCTTTGTTTTACAATCTAACCACTGTAAAAGTAACTCACACATTCTTTCAGTTTTCTACCTCTCCAATTACAGCTAGTAGTAGTAATTATTTTTCACGCCGTTTCATCATGGATCAATCTCAGAAAGCCAGTTACCATGCCGGCGAGGCTAAGGGCCAAGTTCAGGTCAAGATTAATATTCTCAAATTTTCCTTCTTCAGTAAAGAAGATGATTACTATATTTTGGAGTACAATTCAGAGGCTATCTACAATTTATAATTAGTGGATTCAAAATAAGTCGATCTAATATATATCTACACACATACACACACATAATATTTTCGCCATATGTGTACTTATTGATCAAGTCAAAAGCAATTTGTTCAACTAATAAATTTAATATTGAATCCTTTCTTAATTCGCCTCTAAATGTATGTTGTGCTGATTCATATCTTCTGTTAAATATTTCAGGAGAAGACTAGCCAGATGATGGACAAAGCTAGAGATACTGCTCAATCTGCTAAGGAATCCATGCAGGAGGTTAATTTTGCTTTGCAACCTTTATTTGGTTAACATTATCTTTGGAGATTGCATACTGCCGATGGAGAGTATTTGTATATTCCAAATTATATATTAAGTTTCTTCTAAAATAATTCAAAATTTCGTCATTAAATTGATGGCAGACTGGACAACAGATGAAGACTAAGGCACAGGGAGCTGCTGATGCCGTGAAAGATTCAATGGGAGCGAACAAATGAAGAACTGGCTTTGATCCATCTGAATTTTGTCATTTTGCATTTTTCATTTAGTTTCTTTTGTTTCATTTTCATATTTGCTGAAAGAGCTTGTACATGTGGTTCTCCTCTTTCGGAATGTAGAGGGAGACTACCCAGTACCCAAGTGAATTTCGTTTAGTATTATGTTCAGCTCTAGACAATTTCGCTTATGAATCAGATTTGATGGTTTTCAATCCACGAGAGTATTATCCTCCTGGTTAATTCTTCATTTTCAACCTATAATAAATGTGAACCCATAGAATAAAATGGGATGTAAGGCTTCTGCGACTGATGAGATCTGATACCAAAGACACCATTGCTTCTTCGTTATAAACGCTATCCTTGGTTGAGTACAACTATTTCAACAGTGTTTAACAGCAACAGTACCCAAAATACCCAAATTGAATTGAAAGATCTGAAACTTGATTACAATCACAACTGCTCAAACTAATAGCCAAATACATAACAATAGAAATACCTGAAGCTACTGGAAAATATAGATACTTGTCACGACCCAAAATCCCAACATGGTCGTGATGGCGCCCCTCGTGGGGACAAGGCAAGCCAAACCAACCTAATTCCGTTCAACAGTTAAATTACAAAGTTTAAACAAGATTAGATTAACAATAAAATCGGTCGAAATACATACAAGTAGTACCATCCCGACTACAGCCCTCAGATCGGGGTGTCACAAAGTCATGAGCCACTAGAGAAGGCCTATTGATAACATAACTATTACAATATCTTAAGTACAAATGTTTGAGGGAAGCAAAATCAACAAAAGAAAAGAGTTACGAGGCTGCGGGCGCCAGCAGCTACCTCGTAATCTCTAAAGCTCCGGTCCAGTAGTAGTAATCAGTACCTCTGAGTGGGACCGCTAACGCCTGAATCTGCACACAAGGTGCAGGGAGTAAAGTGAGTACTTCCAACTCAGTGAGTAATAAAAATAAATAAGAACTGAAGATAGGAAACATCCAAATCATTAAACAATCCACGACGAAGCAGTAATTCAAATTACATTCCACATCAATACGTGAAGTAAGCAGAATAATCACAACACCAAAAATGCAATGCTATGCAATGCAATGCGATGCTATGCCATGCAATGCAATGCAATGCTAGTCATGCTAGTCAAGGCTAGTCATGACCTGTGGCGGCGTGCCACACGATCCATTTAAAACATTTGAAAACAGCGTATGTGTTTCAAAACCAAGTTGATGAAATGCTTCATGCAACAACAATGACGGTATGCCCAATAACACCCTTGTAGGGTCCACACAACTAGCAATATGCCCAACATCGTAATACAACATACAACAACAATCACCCTTGAAGGGTTCATATGACCGGCACGAAGCCCAAACACAATAATATCAATTTAGTTCCAGTCAAGAACACAGTAGAAATCATTAAT
>MCJB01049279.1:1391-42835 GCA_002018475.1 Nicotiana obtusifolia
ATAAAATCCTAATTCACTTCAATGCAAGATTAATTTAATTACCTATTTATAAAAATTAAAGTAACCCCTGAATTAACGATTAAATTGAGGGAAGTGTAAAGTGGGCCATTTTATGATTTTCTCAAATTTTAAAAAGATCAACAATTATCAATTTCATTTAAAAATGTAAAACTAACTCCTAAACACAATGCGTGACATTTTTGAATATTTTCATGAATTAATTATTTACAAAAATTACAATAATCCTTGAATCTACTAATTAAAGATTAGAAACTAAGAAAAATGTAAATGAACCATTTTTGTGATTTTCGACTTTGTAAAGCGATTAACTACTAACATAATTCTAAAATACAACCTAAATCCTAAATGCAATGCATGATGATGATTTTTGTATTTTTGCATGAATTAATTAACTAACAATTGAGTAATTAAACCTAATCAAACCCTAAAATGATTAATAATTAATTAAAAATTACTTAATAATTTTTATAAAAGTATTTCGGGTACGGTAAAAATCACGTGCTCACAGAAATATCGCAGCTTTATTATCACAATAAATAGTCAAAGGTGGCACTAGCTTACTCCATAGAGGAATATCTACCAGAATACTTCTAAGCCAATCAACTTCTTCTCTAGCAGAAGACATAGCTATAAATTCTGATTCCATTGTTGAGTGAGAAATACATGTCTGCTTTTTCAATTTCCAAGAGATTTCTGCTCCAGCCAAAGTAAAAATTCAAGCAGTAATAAACTTAGAGTCATTCGGATCAGAATTTCAAGTAGCATCACTATAGCCTTCAAGAACTGCTGGAAATGTAGAATAATGTAGGCCAACATTAATCGTACCCTTTAAGTACCTTAAAACACGAATTAAGGCATTCCAATGCTCAACTTCCAGGGTTACTAGTGAACTTGCTCAAGGTTCCTACTGCATAACCAATATCTAGCCTAATGCAATGCATGGCATATATTAGACTCCCAACAATATGAGAATAAGTCAATTGATCAACATCATCACTAGAGTTCTGTACTAGTTTGATGCTAGGATCAAATGGAGTAGGAGCAGTCAAAATGACCAAATCTCTTTAGAACTTTCTCAATATAACTTGATTGAGTAAGAGTCAAGCCATTAGCTGATCTTACAATTTTAATGAACAAAATCACATCAGCTTCTCCAAGATCTTTCATTTCAAATTTAGAAGCAAGAAATGATTTAGTTTTCTTGACTCTTTCAATATCAGTTCCAACTATCAACATGTCATCTACATATAGAAAAATTAGAATACCAGAGTTTCCTTGAAATTTGCTAAATATGCAAATATCAACATCATTAATTAAATAGCCATTAGAAATCATGAATTTTTAAAATTTCTCATGCCATTGCTTTGGAGCTTGTTTTAATCCATAAAGAGATTTAAGAAGCTTACACTTTTTATGTTCTTGACCAAAAATGACAAATCCTTCTGGTTGATTCATGTAAACTTCTTCATCTAAATCTTTATTCAGAAATGCAGTTTTCACTCTCATTTGATGAATTACTAATCCATGAATTGCTACTAAAGCAACTAAAAACCGAATGGATATGATCCGAGCTACTGGTGCAAAAGTATCAATATAATCAATATCTTTCATTTGAGTGAAACCTTTTGCCACCAAACGCGCTTTGTACTTATCTAAAGTACCATCAGACTTCAATTTCTTCCTCAAAGCCCATTTGCAACTAATAGGTTTACATCCAGGAGGAAAATCCGATAAAAACCATGTGTTATTTGACATGATAGAATACATTTCATCATCAATAGCTTCACGCTAAAAAGTAGCATCATTGAAGACGTTGCTTCCGCATAACTTTCAGGATCCTTTTCTATCAAAATCAAGTCCAAAATCTCTTGTTTTGATTAATCTTGAACTGCACCTTGGTTGACTTTCTTCCAATGATTCAACTACTTTTCGTTTAAGATGAGGTATAAAAGAACCTGTATCTTATTTTAGAGATCCTTCTTTCCTAGGAAATATATGCTCAAAAAAGTTAGTATGTACAGATTCAATAATTGTGTGAAGGCTTGGAGTTTCAAGATTTAAGAATCTATAAACCTTACTGGTTAGAGAATAACCAATAAAAATGCAATCGATTCCACTATAGCCAACCTTAGTCATATGTTGATCTGGTAGTTTAACATGAGCCAAACAACCCCATACTTTAAAAATAATTAATATTTGGCTTTCGATTCTTCCAAAGTTCATAAGGAGATGTATTAAATTTCTTGAAAGGAATTCGGTATAAAATATGACAGGCTGAAAATAAAGCTTCAGCCCACAAATTTCTGGGTATACCAGATCCATAAAGCATGGAATTAACAATTTCTATGAAAGTCCTATTTTTTCTTTCAGCTATAACATTTTGTTATGGTGTATAGGACGTAGTCAATTGTTTCTCAATACCTTCTCTTTCACAAAAATCAATATAATCTGAACTCAATTACTCTCCACCTCTATCAGATCTAATTGATTCAATCTTCAAACTCAATTTATTCTCAACTTCTGCTTTATATGTTTTGAAAGTCTCTAAAGCCTCATATTTTGTTCTTAATGGAAAGACGTATATATATCTTGAATAATCATCAATAAAAGTAAAAAAATATCTCTTTCCATTACGTGACAAACAATCCATCTCACAATATCGTGACAAACAATCCATCTCACAATATCAGTGTGGGTTAATTCCAAAAGTGTGAATTTTCTTTCAACTGTCTTAAAAGGTTTTTTTTTTTGTTATTTTGCACTCACTACAAGTAAGACACTTAGCAATATGTCCTTTCCATAATTTTTAATTAAACCATGCTTCACCATAAGTTGGATAGATCTAAAATTCACGTGACCTATACGTTCATGCCATAAATTCAGAGACTTCACAATACAAGCAGAAATATTTTCATTATCAATATTGAGTTTGAACATGTCATTTGTAGCATAGCCTTTTCCCACAAACATGCTATTCTTAGATAAAATAAATTTATCTGACTCAAAAATTATTTTAAAACCATACTTCGAAAGAAGTGTACCTGACACCCAGTTCTTTCGAATATCAGGAACATGCAATACATCTTTCAACGTGACCATCTTTTTGGAAGTAAACTTCAACTCAACAGTTTCTTTTCCTACAACCTTAGCAGATGACGATTTTCCCATATGCATGGCTTTATCGTCCGCCAGTAATTCATAAGTCTTAAAAGTATTTCGATCACCTGATATGTGACGAGTTGCACCGGTGTCTATCCACCATTCGACTTGATTTTCTGCTACGAATGCTTATGTGATCATCGCTACAAGTTCATCATTTCTATTGTTGTTGACTTTTCTTTTCTTCTTTTCAGCTTTAAGAATTTTACAATCACAAGCATAATGACCAATTTTATGACAGTGATAACACTCTCTTGGCTTAGAATTAGCACTAGTACGCTTAAAATTTTTACTTTTTTTTTTTTATCTTTGTAAATTTCTTGTTTTTTGGTTCACTTTTGGTTGATTTCTCTTCAACCATATGAGCTTTCATGACAGGTTCCTTGAAAATATTATTGTCACGATTTTTAGTCTCTTATTTAATTTTCAAATATTGCAACAATTGTTCAAGAGTCAAATCTTCCTTCTTATGTAAGAGTTTGTTTCTATACTCTTTCCATGACAGAGGAAGATTTGAAATAATAGCACAAACATGAAAGTTTTCATCAAGATTAATTTTAGAAATAGCAATTTTATTAGCTATAAACTAGAATTATTGCACCTGATTAGTGATTAACTTGTCATCAATCATCTTGAATCCTATATAATTTGAAACAAGAAACTTCTTTGAGCTCGCCTCTTCTACCAAATAAATAGCTTGAAGAGTATCCCACAGTTCTTTGGCAGAATTGCACTTGGCAGAATATTGATCATAATATTTGTTAGCCATTACTCCAAGAATATAATTCTTGCATAAATAATCATCATCTTGCCACTTAATAATTTGTTCTCTAATCGAAATAACCTCATTAGTTGCTATCTCAGAATTAGGAGTATTGGGGCAAAGTGGTTCAAGAACATATGTTAACTTCAAACGCCGTAGAAAGAATTCCATCTTTCCACGCCATCTAGAAAAGTCTTTGCCATCAATATTTTAAAATTTGGATTTGGCAAAGATGGAACAACACTCGAAATTGTTGTAATAGCCATAGAGACAACTGTCTTCAAATTGTTAGAACAAGGATTACAACAATATTAGAAAATAAAATAAACTTGCTTGGCGTAGAGGCACGTAGAGAAAACGTTTCGTGAAGATATTGGAGTCTCTTCCACGAGCAAACAGAAGAATAAATAATAACTCTATCTCCGGGATTCACTAAGCCACCCAACAAGTAGCATTCAAGAATGTTGCTCTTCTATTCTTGAATCTATGATTTCACCATTTGATTAATGTCTCTTATAATATTTTAAGGGAAAAGTAGTTTGTGAATTGCTTGTCTTTTTCAAAGAAAATCAGCCATATTTATAGGCTAAAGACTCTTGAAAGATAAGTTTTTTCATTTAATAAAGATCATGAATATATTCATGAATTTGGAAAATCGATATGTATTTGCTAAAATCAAAGAAACATATGTAGTAAATCAAGAATGAATTCACGTTTATTCACTTTGGAAAATAAGAGTCTTTTGCAAATACATTAATTTATCAAATACAGTATTTCAAATTTATTGAAATACTTATTCCAACATAATAATCATTGTACACAACCAAATTGTAATCGTATGATTGTTGAAATCATAGTTATATTTGTAGAGTCATTGTCTTGTTTTTTAGTTGTACTTGGTGGTCATTTATTCTACTTTTACTTTGAAACCGTTGAATTGATTTCTAAAACTCTTTTTTGAAAATTCAAAAAAGATGGAGTATTATAAAAAGTACAAAAAAGGAAAATAAACTAATGCAGCTACATCATCTACTCGTTATATACGGAATCTTCAATTTCTTGTCGGGGTTGTATCCGAAAATACGTACGTAATAAATGAAGTGCAAGAGAGACGTTAAAGGTATCAAAATAGTTTCAGAATATTTAAATGTGTAGGCAGAGAATCTAACTCACGCAATATGAGGAGTGTTACGATATGTGTTTTTCCATTTTCAAATATTTTTTTTTTGCGAATCATAAAATTAGGAGCTCGATTTTACAAAATCGCGCAAGTAGATATTAATTAATTTGTGTAATAAGCCTTCCTTTTAAAAATGGATTATTTAAAACATTTGAAGTTGATGTTAGAAAAAGAATTGAAGTAGAAGTTAAATTCATTTATGGAAATTAGCAAATAAAGGGAGGAACTAATAAGATCTTCTAGCTTTATATCCCTTCTACATATATAGGGAAGAAATGGACAAACAATCTAAAAGAAATTGATCTTTTATTTTCGGAAATTAAATATCTTTACTTTCTTAATAGTTTGGATGATAAATGGATTGCCATTTAATAATTACAGTAAACAAGGCGAAAGGTGTTAAATACAAACGAAGGAGAGAAGAAAAGAGAGAGAGTTTGATCAAGTATTATAGCGGTGAGCGATAAATACTCTTTCAACCTTATTTAGAGATTTCGAGTTTAAATCTTTTGGTACGAAGTCAATTTATTTAATCGTGCTTCACTCTTAATATGAGACTTTCTAACGCGAGTCAAAATTTAATTAAGTCTTAATATGAATATCGAACTCTTGCAAATATAGCCCAGTGTACTAGGTATCATATGTTCAAGCAGGATCCGATTAATGACCACATCAAAAAAATATAATATAAATAATCTATTCTAATATAAATATTAAGGATTATTTATACGATTTAAAGCTGTAACTTATAAATCATATCGTGATAATTTTACGAGGCTCCTCTTACGTGAACAAAAAGAAAAGTTTGATCAGATATGTTGAGGCCGAATAAAACCGGGCAAGCTATGATAAGTCCGAGTGGTTCTCAAATGGTACTGCTTGCTTATAAGCATTTCACCACTTGTACTGAACATATACGACAAAAATAGATGGGACTTTTTACTTTAGAAGAATCTGGCTTTTTGTAAAGGCGGAGACATTTTCTTGTTTTGTCAACGTCATGTGGTCATTGGCAGTTTCGGCCTGTGCAGATTTATTCCTTCTTTCTTTTAACATTACGTTTTACTACGTAACTTTATATTCGAAAATAATTTACTTAAAATTATGACTTTATCTTTTAAAAATATGTTTTTATAAATCAAAAGAATATTTTTTCCAAATGATGTTTTCAACTTGGAAGCATATTATTTTGGAAATATTGAAACATAAAAAAAGAAATTAATCTTTTTCTTTGTAATATTTTCACAAAACAAAAACACCTTTTCCTGCAATATTTTTTTGTTCATCTTTTTCTACAAAAAGTCACTTAAAATGCATGTATATCTTTTTCAACTTTTGGTGTTACTGTTTACCCGTAAAATATATAATTGAATTTATACATGATTTTTAGACAAGTGAATTAATTCGATCCTGAGATAATAAAAGAAGTAAAGAAATACGCAATACTTAGCGTTGAGACGAACATGAAATAGTAGAAACAGTAAATCTGGGAGCAAGGCTTCCGGGCACAACAGTAATGAAATCGAAAAATAAGAAGATAAAATTATACAGAGCTTTGAATAGATTATAGCGTAAATTTGTCAGAAAATTATGTCCTTTATAATGATACAGAGCTTACTATTTATAGCTGCACCTAGGGAACAAAGTCCTAGGATCATGCCCTTCTTTAATGTCAATTATGAGAGCCATTGAAGAATGTGTAACGGTGAGCATAAATGACAAATTCTTTTTAACGGGCAGTGTACTAAATGCTGTGGAATATTCTCAATTGAATGCTACCGATGACAGTATTTAATGCATTTTTATGAGCGTCATTCTTTTCGGTGACAAATGGAACAATTGTCTTTTAACTATCCTCTGCCTTCGGCTCCATGTGTCACTTTCTTATGCAACTACCTAGCATAGCATATTTTAACCTATACAGATAGTCCCCCTGCTTTCCGGTGACATAATTTTGTGTCACCGAAAAGTTGGTAGAAACATTCTTTTTGGCGGGAATTTCTCTGATCTCCTCTGAAAGGCTTCTGACGATTGATTAGACCTACGTCTCTCCGCATATAATGCCTCAAACACGCGTCATCCCATGATTTAGCATAACTTTTGCTGGTTATCGAGGTAATCATAGCCACAAATTTAGCCGCCTAAACCTTTACTTATACGCATCAACCTCCTTCATTGAAACTCCATAATTCTCCATACTCTCACAAACTCTCTTCATTCAATTTGTATTCTGTTCTTCAACCTTTCCTTAACTCTCTTCAAAAGCGAAAAGCTTTTCCTTCTTCCATAACATACAATGGCTTCTTCTTCAAAAAATACCAGCACCTCAAAGAATAAAAACAAAGCCGATGACGCTGCTCCTCCAACAGCGAGCACCATCATCCCTAGAAGTCTTGTCACAACAAAAGACTTCGAAGAAGAATTTTCTTCTGTTAGCCCTCGAACATAGGCCGTTAGCAGATATTCTGCTTCCATCCGTCCTTCCAGCATTCCTGCTGTGAAGGAAGATTGTTGTTTCCAGGATTTAGACATTATCACTCATAATCTAGTGACGCGAGTGACCTTACCCAAGAAGGATTTTACGTACTTCTATATGTATCCCTTTACTTTGGGGGCATTTTCTCTGAGTGGAGAGCTTGACTCCGTTATTGAGGAGTTTTCCTCCGCTACCAAGTGTGTTTGGCACAGGTGAGTCCCTCCGTGTGAAGGACAATTGCTTTCCTTCGACGCCTGTGCCAGGAAACGGGGCAAGAGCTATCCCTAGCTTACGTGATGAATCTCTAATATATTCCCCCAAGATCTTCCGTGGGGGATGATTAACTTTAGTAAACGAGTCCACCATGCACTGCTATCCAGCACGGATGATGATAAAGATCGTGGGTGGATGGAATAGTTTGTTTCAGTTGCCACTAGTGAAATCATTCCGGCCTCGGCTCCTTCCTTCCCGGAATTGTGGAACCGCACTCGTAAGTATACAGTTTGCTTCTACTCTTGTTAAAGATCCTTTCCTCATCATTATTAACTTTTCTTCCTTTACCTGCCTCAGCGACTCGGTGGGTTCCTCCTAGGGTTGAGGGCTTGGACCAATGGGTTCAGAAAATTTTGGACGTTACAACGCCCAAAACCCGCTCGTGGAAAGAGTTGTCCCTGAAATATTAGTGGAAGGCCAAAAATCATAGTAAGTTTAACTCATCATGTCCTTGCCTTTTCTTGTAAGAAAGTTATCTGATTCTTCTCTCCTGTTAAACATAGGTCTACCTCAGGGCTTAGTTGTCATTCCCGAGGAGGACGTTTTGGCTGATCCTGCTGATGCGGCGAGGCTGCTGCAGAAAGCTTTTTCACAGAAGGGCATCTTCGGGCTTGCTTCTGGTGCAAGTGCTTCTTCTCGGAGTCCCTGGTCGGAGAACAAGCAACCAAAAAGAAGGCGTTCCTCCGCGGCTGGGGGAAAGAATAAGACGGCAAAGAATGTTGCCCCTAAGTCGTCTCCGGAAGTCGTGGTGACGAGCCATCCACCCGGGCCGGCAATAGATACCGTGATGGTTGACGATGATGGAGAAGCTAGCGAGGAGGGAGCTTCTCTACATAGAAGACGACGACCTTCCTTAACTCAACAGGCCGCTTGATCTGTTGAGTTAGTTACACTAACCGAGGATGATGTATTCGGCGCTCTAGGGGGGTATGAAATGGTGGAAAATTCCAATTCCCGCTTCAGGATCCCAGTCGCTGTGCCCAATATTTTAGGGCTGAGTACCGGGTCCCTTCCGTCTTCGGTTGACGAGCAACCAACAACCAGCACTACGTTTGTCGCAGCTGCTTCTTACCCTTCAACACCATCAGCTTCATCTCCATCTTCACCAACTCTTCCACCAGCAACTGCTATATTATCTCCACCGGCTGCATCTGTACGAGAAGAAGATGTTCCTCTTCCTCAGTCCCTTGTTCATGGAATTTTTTTTGGGCAAAATTATGCTGCCCTCTCAGAAGATCCGCAAAGGAGGAGGAGCGTTACTCTCTCGGTCGGATGCAATTTGCTATCCTGGCTGGTGGAACTTGCTAACTATTTGAAGCCTTTGGCTTCAGAAAAAGATTGAAAAAAGATACAGGCTCTCTCGGGAGAGTGTTTGTTGAACAATACCATGCACAATGCCGCAGCAATACATTCTTCACTTCTTTTGTCATTTCTTATGTCTTTGACTGAAATATCCTGAGTTTGCCTTTCTTGTTTTGTAGGATAATTTCCTTGCTTCCGAGGGCCTCTAGAGGTTGATTCGGGAAAAAGAAGAACTTACCTCCGCATGGGATCAACTTTTGGCCGAGCGGGAGAATACTGCTGCTCGCCTCTCAGAATTGGAAGCCAAAGCTTCTGAGTTCGTTATGTTGGAGACTCGTTTGCAGAAAAGCGAGTAAGAAGTGGGAACCCTTAGCTAAAAGATTGGCCCGCTGAAAGTTCAATTTGATGATGCCAAGGCCAAATGGACTGAAGTCCATAGTGCCGTTCTTGCTGCAACCGATCTCGAGGATGCCTCCGCTGAGAGATTGACCAACCTAGAGGCAGCCTTGAACTCCAAAACTCAAGAGCTTGCTGCTGCGGGGATGAAATATGCCTAATTAGAGGAGGAGTACAAGAAGACCATTGAGCATAATAGAAATTTCAGCTCTACTGTTTGCGAACTCGACATTCGCCTCAAGTCTATTAGATCTGCTCTGGAAACCTTTCTCCCGAGGTTATCCAACTCAAAGAAGAACTTAAGCGCTGAGCGACTTCCCTCGTTGTTGAGAAAACTTATGTTATGTACAACATGAGGAGAAAAACCTCGGAAGAGGCTAAAACGGGTATTATTGACTTTGATGCCGAAATCGCTAAGGCCCATGAGCTTGAGTCAGCTGCTAAAAGGGGTCTCCCGGTGGAACCTAATGCTTCCGGTTCTTCTAATTCTGGTTTCAAAACTTCGGGAACCGAGAAGGAACCGGAAGGTGAAGATGTTAAAGGCCAAACTGATGATGGCCAAGATGTTGAGCCATCGGCGGATCTACCCACTTCCCCTAGAGGCGGAGATACTTCTCTTCCATCGAGTTCCGGAGATGCAGCAGTTTAGCTTTTCCTTTCTTTTTCCAACTTTTGTATCTGTGCCTTTTCGGCACGTTTACTGTGAATAAAGACATCTTTTGCTCAAGTATTGCATGAATCTTTTGTTTTTGTTTGAACATTTATGCAAGTTTTAATCTTTACATTCTTTTTTGCTTAAGTGTTCTGCACTAGCTTTTCTGTTTGCGTCTTATTATATAAGGCCTTGGGTGTCTTTTTCCCCTGAAAGCATTTGGATTTCGGGCACAAGTTCTTCCGAAATCAACCCTTTATCTTGAGGGTTTTTATAAGAGAGGGCACTCTTATGTTTACGGTGCTCTTGAAGAGGATATCTCATTTTCATTACGGCACTAGCATTTGAAGTACTTGTTTAACTTTCAAATAATAAAATCAATTTATTAGTCAGACAAGAAACAAGATGAAAAATAAAAGGACTTTACTTTATTTCTTTTTTAAAAAAAAAGTACACAAGCATTCGTTATGCTAAAAAGAAATTGTCATTTCTTGTGGCTAACTTGTACAACTTGTTTCTACGAGGCTGGCCGCACAGTCCCTGTCCCGATGATACAACTATGTTCCCGATTTTTGTGTTCCGGTCGATGTGGCAGTCATTGTTGCAGTACCCTTATATCATTCCCTCCCAGTGTTCGAATGCGAGTAATGCAAATTGGAACACTGGAAGTTTTGCACCTTCGAGGACCCCACTAATGAATTGCTAGACAATCTTCAACTCGGTAACAAACTTCGCTTCCCCTTAGGAATTTATGCTATCGAGAAAAAGACATCTAACAATCCTCTAGTGGTTTGCACTTATGAGCAGTTGGGTAATCTTTGCATGATAGCAAACTCACTTTCCCGGTGGAAATTTTCCTATCGAGCCAAAGATTATCTAACCGCTCTGGGGTGGTTCTTCGCTTGTGTGGCTTGCTATTAAAGGTCTTATTGCTGCTGTTGAAACTTTCTTCTTAGTATGCTTTCCGTTATTGCCTCATTAAAAACCTTGCTAGAAAAATCGATTTGGGACAAAAACTGGACGAAGGAAAAAAGAGTGCAGCACATACTTTCAATACAGGTGATGTTTGTTAGCAATAATATCTCTTGAGGTGTGCCACATTCCAGTTGCTTGACAACTTTTCTCCATCCTGATTCTCCAACTCGTATGAACCTTTTCCTGTGACAGCTGAAACCCGGTAGGGGCTTTCCCAAGTTGGACCTAGCTTTCCTGCGTTGAGTTCCCGGGTGTTCTGAATTACTTTCCTTAGAACTAAGTCTCCCATTTTGAAATAACGGAGGTTGGCTCTTCGATTATAATATCTTTCCATTCTCTGCTTCTAGGCTGCCATTCTTATATGTGCCAAGTCCCTGCGCTCATCGAGTAGCTCCAAGTTGACTAACATTGCTTCGTTGTTCGTCTCTTCACTTGCCTGGAAATTTCTCAAGGTAGGCTCTCCTACTTCTATCGGGATTAAGGCTTCTACTCCGCACACAAGGGAAAAAGGAGTTTCTCCTATGCTCGATTTGGCCGTTGTTCGGTACACCCATAGCACTCCAGGCAGTTCCTCGGGCCATTTACCTTTAGCCGCTTCCAACCTCTTCTTGAGATTTTGTACAATAACTTTGTTAGCTGATTCCGCTTGACTATTTGCGCTCGGATGATAGGGTGAAGATGTGATTCTCTTGACTTTCAAATCTTCAAGGAACTTTGTGATCTTTGCGCCTATAAATTGTGGCCCGTTATCACAGGCTATCTCTTTTGGTATTCCAAATCTGCAAATTATGTTCTCCCATAAGAAATCCACCACTTCACGTTCGCCGATCTTCTAATAAGGACCTATTTTAACCCACTTAGAAAAATAGTCAGTTAAAATTAAAAGAAACCTTACCTTACTAGGGGCCGGCGGCAGTGGTCCAACGATATCCATTCCTCACTTCATGAACGACCACAGAGATAGAATTGATTGTAATGGTTCTGCTGGTTGATGTACTAGTGGTGCGTAGCGTTGGCACTTACCGCATTTTTGCACGAAAACTTTGGCGTCTTGTTCCATTGGGGGCCAATAATATTCTGCCCTCACTAGTTTTAGCTCTAAGGAATCTGCGGCCAAATAATTTCCACATATCCCTTCGTGGACTTCTTGCATAACATAATTAGCTTTGGATGCTCCCAAGCATCGGGCCAGCAGGCCTTGGAAAGATTTCCTGTATAGTTGGCTTCGTTTGAAGCTATATCGTGCTGTTTTGGCGCGCAACGCGCAAGACGCTTTGGAGTCTTCGGGCAACTTCCCGTGCTCGAGATAATCGATGATCTCGTTCCTCCAGTCCCAGACCAGATTAGTCATATTTACCTCATAGTAGCTATCTGTGTCTAAAATCGAGTGCATGAGCTGTATTACCGTCCCGAAATCCGATCTCTTCATTTTTCGTTGATGAGCCGAGGTTAGCTAATGCATCCGCTTCTGCATTTTCTTCCCTCGGGATGTGAGTAATCGATCACTTCCGATATCGAGCTAGTAGAGCCTGGACCTTCATTACATATTATTGCATGCGCTCCTCTTCGGTTTCGAAGATCCTGTAAACCCGATTTACCACCAACTGGGATTCGTATTTAATTTCAATGACCTCAGAATCTAGTCCCCAGGCCAGTTCGAGTTCTGCAATCAAAGCTTCATACTCTGTTTCGTTGTTATTTAAGGGACCGTTCTTACGGCCTTCCTTAGGGTTTCTCCCGAAGGCGTGGTTAATACTATGCCAAGCCCGGACCTCGTTACGTTGGAAGCTCCATCCGTAAATAAGGTCCCAACTCCCGATGTCGATTCTGACAGCATCACTGCTTCTTTGGTTTCTAGAGGCAGCAATCCCGGATTGAAATCGGCCACAAAGTCGGCCAAAACTTGTGACGTAATCGAAGTCCTCGATTTATACTCTATGTCGAATTCGCTCATCTTGACGGCCCATTTGGCTAATCTACCCGAGATTTCGGGTTTGTGAAGGATGTTCCGCAGTGGAAAGGTGGTCACCACGCTATCGAGTGACATTGGAAGTAAGGCCTCAGCTTCCGAGCGGTAACTACGAGAGCTAAGGCTAGCTTCTCCAAATGCGGGTAGCGAGTTTCTGCTCCCGTTAAAATTCTACTAACATAATTAAAGGGAGATTGCGTACCTTCATCCTCACGAACTAAAACGACGCTTACCGCTACCTCCGAAACTGCGGAGGTAAACTAATAGTGTTTCACCTTGCTTCGGTTTTGATAGTAACGGAGGGCTTGACAAGTACCTTTTCAAATCTCTCAAAGCTTGTTAGCATTCCGGGGTCCATTCGAAGTTGTTTTTCTTTTTGAGCAGCGCGAAGAAATAGTGACATTTCTCTGATGACCGGGAAATAAACCTACTCAAAGCGACTAATCTCCCTGTGAGCCTTTGAACTTCTTTCATGTTTGATAACTGGTCCAGGATTTCGATGGATTTAATCTTATCGGGGTTTACCTCAATCCCCCTTTTTGATACGAGAAATCCTAGGAACTTGCCGGAGCCGAACACGCACTTCTCAGGGTTAAGCTTCATGTTAGGCTTTCTTAAGATGTTGAAAGTTTCTTGCAAATGCTTGAGATAATCACCTGCATTCAAAGACTTAACGAGCATATTGTCTATATAAACTTCCATAGTCTTCCCTATCTGTTTTTCAAACATCTTGTTTACGAGCCGTTGATAAGTGGCTCCGGCGTTCTTTAGCCCGAAGAGCATCATATTATAGCAATATGTGCCGAATTCGTTATGAACAAAGTCTTTTTACCTGATGCTCTGGGTTCATCTTAATTTGGTTGTACTCGAAATAAGCATCGAGAAAACTCATTAACTTGTGCCCGGCCGTCGCATCAATCATTTAATCGATGTTTAGCAGTGGGAACGAGTCTTTTGGGCACGTCTTATTCAAGTCTTTATAATCTACACACATGCGAAATTTATTGTTCTTCTTAGGAACTACTACTACATTAGCTAGCTAGTCTGGATACTTTACCTCTCGGATTAAACCGATATCAAGTAGGCGAGTTACCTCTTTTTTGACGAATTTATTCCTGGCCTGCGCAATAGGGCGTTTCTTTTGTCTTATCGGAGGGATGTCGGGATCCAAGCTTAGCTTGTGTATGGCCACTTATATTGGGATACCTATCACATCTGCATACGATCACGTAAAACAATCGGCATTATATTGATAAAATTCAATAAAGCCAGACTTGAGCTTGGGGTGCAATCCTGTCCCTAGTGGAATTTCCTCTCCAAGAACTTTTCAAAAATGCAACTTGCTCGAGCTCTTCCGCTGTGGATTTTGTTGCATCCATCTCTTGTGGTACCTGGAAATATCTCGGCACCTGATAAGATTCTGGCGCTTCTTCCCCCTGGCTAACTTCACTCGATTCAGGAGCAGACGCCGGTTCCTGTAATTGCTATGATGCATGTTCCTTCCCTTTGCTACTGGAGATCGAAATCGCATTGATCTTCCTTGCCGCCGGTTGGTCGCCTTTTATATGTTTGATTCTTCGTGTGTTGGGAATTTCAGCAACTGATGATATGTTGATGGTACGACTCATCTCGTGCAACCACAGTCTTCCCAGAATAATGTTATAATCCATATCACCGTCCACCACTTCAAAAAGAGTCATCTTCATCACCCCTTCGGCGTTCGTGGGTAGCAGGATCTCTCCTCGGATTGTCATGCTTGCGAAGTTGAATCCGACAAGGAGCTTTGTAGCCCAAATGATTCTTATGGTAAGTTTTCCTTGCTCCAATATCCTCCATTGTATGATATTGGCCAAACACGTTTGATTTTAAAATCTAGTACATTTAAAGAAATTACCAATGTGTCGATGTGCAGTAGCAACAGACCGTCTGTGTCCTCCTCCGTAAAAGTGATGTCGTCTTCAGCGACTTCCCGGAGTCTCTTGCTGTGGGTTATTGATACCTTCATCTTTTTTGATGCCGAGAAGGTGACCCCGCTGATCTCGTTCCCCCCGAAGATCATGTTGATCGTCTGGCGTGGGGGGTCTTCTCCTGTTTTCGAGTTCTCCGCGTTATCACGATTGCGACCGTAAGTGTTCTTGGTCCGGTCACTTAAGAATTCTCTGACATGGCCATTTAGTGTCACCACCTCCTCCCGCAGATGTCGGCAGTCCCCAGTTCGGTGGCTATCCGTCCCGTGGTATTCGCACCACAAATTGGGATCCCTCTGGCTGGGTTCGAACCTCATCGGCTTCGGGAACCGTGCTTCTTTAATGTTCCTCATAGCTGATACCGACTCTATTACACTGACGTTGAAGTTGTATTCTGATAGCTTGGGGTAGGAAGGACCCCGAGAACCTGACGTTTTCTTGTCCTGCAATGATTTGTTGTTCCGACAACTCTTCTGTTGGTAGCTAACCTGCCGACTGGAAACCTCTACCGAGTCCTTTGACCCGTTCGTAGGGCAAAAATCGGCCCCTCGAAGGCCGTCTATCTGAGTCGAAATCGTCCTTTGATTTTTCTTTATTCTTATCCCAACCTTTGGATGACTCCGGAAATCCAATCTGATCATCTTCAATCCTTATCTTGGACTCGTACCGGTTGTGAACATTCGCCCAAGTTGTTGCTTGGAATTCAAGCAAGCTTTCCTTCAATTTCTGGGAAGCATCAGAGCTTCTCGGATTAAGACCCTTGGTGAATACTTCAGTGGCCCATTCAACCGGAACAGTTGGGAGCAACATCCTCTACTTTTGGAACCGTGACGAATTCCAGCAGCAACTCGGACTCTCCTTGTGCAATCTGAATATGTCGGCTCTTCGGGCTTGTACCTTTCTAGCCCCGGCATGGGCATTAATAAAAGAATCTGCGAGCATCTCAATGGAATCTATGGAATGCTCATATAACAGCGAATACCATGTCAAGGCTCCCCTCGTGAGAGTCACAGCGAATTTCTTCAGCAAAACCGATTCAATCTTGTGGGGAGCTAAATCGTTCCCCTTCACCACCGTTTTGTAGGTGGTAATATGCTCCTAAGGGTCCGAAGTCCTATCATATTTCGGCACATCAGGCATTTTAAACCGCTTCGGGATCAATTCTGGTGTCGCGCTTGGTTTATACGGCAACTGATTATACTTTGAATCTGGCCCTTTCAGCGTTTGTGCTGCGCCCAGGATTTGGTCCATGCTGGCGTTCACTTCTCTTATAAACCGCAGGAGCTCGCTTTTGAATGGATCGCTCTCGTTGTTATGACCGAAACCACTCCCCCCGACCCCATCAGTCTCAACCTCACCCCTCGGGGTGTTGTTGTCGATGCTCAGCATTGCTTGATTTGCGGGAGAATTGGGAGGAACGAGTACTCGTCCATTTGCATTATTGGAAGCACCCGATAACGCCTGCTTTATTTTTGTCATAACCTTATCCTATCATGTGAGATGGCCTAGAATGACCCCTTGCTGCTCTTGCAGGATCCTTACCGCTTTAACGACATGCTCATCTTCAGCATTATCAGGAGTCGCCTCCCGAACATGTCGCGGGTACCGCTTGTCGTGGACCGACGTAGCATTATTTCTCTCATTGCGGGTGTTACTGATTGAATCCTCGTGCTGATGCCGGTCTCCTTGGGCCTTATGATTGTGTGTGTTGTTAACACCATTATCTGCCATTTTCTGTGATTTTTTGCTAAGAAAAAAATAATCAAAACACGTTAGTAAAAGAGGTAAGGACCAACTTAATTACACGACTGTTTAGGCCCCACGGTGGGCGCCAAATTGTTTACCCGTAAAATGGTATAGTTAAATTTATACATGGTTTCTACACAAGTGAATTAATTCGATCCTGAAATAATAAGAGAATTGAGTAAATACACAATACTTAGCCTTGAGACGAAGATGAAATAGCAAAAATAGTAAATCCGGGAGCAAGGCTTCCGGGCACAAATGTAATCGAGAAATAAGAATAGATTATAGCGTAAGTTTGTCAGAAAATTCGTGTCCTTTACAATGATAACATAGCTCACAATTTATAAATGCACCTAGGGAACAAAGTCCTAGGATCATTCCCTTCTTAAAAGTCAATTATGAGGGCCATTGAAGAATGTGTAACGATTAGCATAAATAACAAATTCTTTGTAACGGCAGTGTATTAAATGCTGTGTAGTATTCTTCATTGAATGCTACCGGGTGGAAGATATTTAATGCATCTTTATGAGCATCATTCTTTCCAATGATAAATGGAACAATTGTCTTAGGTTTTAACTATCACTGCCTTCGGCTCCACGTGTCACTCTTTTATGCAATATATTCTACCCTATGCAGTTACCTTGGTTGAGCCAGTTTCGCCAGTGGCGAAATCATAGTTAAAATAGCGCAGACTAACCAGCTTTCGTATTGATAATTAAAAAATAGCCAGCGTTTGCAAATTCAGTAAAAAAATAGCCACTGTTTTGTTGAAACACGGAAAGTTCAAGTATACTATGCTGTATTATGGAGTTCCTGCATATGAACTTCCAGCATTATGTTGGAACTCCAGCACACGGAAAGTTCCAGCATAATATGCGGGATATGGAGCTCATGCATATAAACTTCCAGCATATTATGATGGAACTTCAACACATTATAAAATTCCAGCATATTATGCTGGAAGCTCATATGTAAAAAATTCGAACTCCAACATATTATGCTGGAACATTTCGGGATTTTTAAGAGTGTTTTTATTCAGATTTTATCTTTACATGAAAAGTGACTAAATTTCAATTACTTTTAAAAATTTAGCTATTTTTTAATTATTAGTTGTAAATATGATTATTTTCGACTTTTCCCGAAATCACCCTTGCTACGAGAAGTTCAACTGAATTTCCAAATATAACTTTGTATATAGGGGAATTTTTCTTACCAGTATCTATATAAATTTGTGACATCCTAGGCGAATCTCATATCGATAAAACACGGAAGAGATGCCGGGTATATAAGTAAACATGCCTTAGACCCTAGTGATGCGTTTTAAAGTCGTGCGGGTTTTGGCCCGAAGCGGACAATTTTACTAGTGGACAGGGATATTACCTATGGTATTAGAACCACTCCGCGTGCAATCTTGAACAGTGGTGGGGCAAACCTCAGCGGGAATGCTGAGTCCCTAAGGGGGGGAGGGGGTGTATGTGACACCTTCGACGAATCCCATATTGACAAAACACGAGACCTTAGAGGCTAAGTGTCGCGTTTAAATCAGTAAGGGCCTAGATCCAAAACGGACAATATCACTAGCAGGCTGGACTGTTACAAAATTATTAAATTTCCTTAACAAAATCATGTTTTTGAACCGCGTCAATGAAATTTTAACTTTTTCAACACATGCCTAGACTAGGCATCAAGGCTCCCACAGCAATTAAGATTATTGGTGCCGAACCTAAGGTGGTTTACGGGATTCCCCAAAACCTTTGAACTGTTGTTCTAATAATTTTGATTAGTTATACGAGGCATAAAATAAAGTTTTAGTATATGCGATGACATACTTTGTTTTGACTTTTGAGTTGGACGTGTCAGTTAAGCAGGATGTTGTGATTATGTTTTTTTTGAGCCGATGGTTTATCAAAAATAATTTTTTTATTTTTATAAGGCTTACCGATTATCCTTCTAAAACTCCACTTGTAAAATTGTACTGAGTATTTTATTGTCGTTGTTAAGACAACGGTTCATTTCAGGGCCATAAGAACGAGTTTTCCGAGTTAGCTTGACTTAAATAGGTAGTTCCACAAGCAACATTATATTGTGGGAAAACAGTCGAAGGGTATTTGAAATGAGATGCAAAGAAGAAGGGCTTCAAACAAATGTTAACATAAATTAGAAAGGACTTAACGAGTGCTGAATTTGTGCACCTTTCACAATTCTTTTTGTGCACAAACTTCAAGTAGATATCATAAGTTAACACCAAAATTTTGAGTTTCAAATTGGGCCGAATATTAGTTGCTTCATCCAATCGAGGACAAAGTAACGAGATATGTATATTTTTAGTCGCTTTTAAAAATAATAGTTGAAGAAATATAAATATTTTATATATATATATAACATAGGAATTTTTACGCAAATAACCGGTATTCAAAGTTTAACTTTTTTTGCCTATTTTAAGTTTAAGAGATTAGGTGGGGCTATTTGGGTTAATTCTTCAACCATTTTTGTGTTTTGCCCTTAATTAACTGGATCGACAGTTATTACTAAGTACCTGATGGGCTAGCCGGAAGATATAGCCCGCAACAAACAATCGACCTTGTACCTTGTTCAGATTGTGGATTGGGTCAGAATCCTGATAAAGGTCAATGTCTCTGATTATTTTCAGCTTATTTTCAACTTTAATAATAGCTTTCTTAGTCATAAGAGCCTAAGCGATGCAAATCTAGATTTATTTTCTTATATAAACATATGACTTGTTTAATGTCTTCGATTCAAAATATGGCTTGTTCAGTCAGGATGTAGACTCCACCAAGGAGAATCAAAGTCTCAATCTCTACGTTAATCGTCTCAATCTGGAAATATTGTGTGGTTGAATATCGAGTAA
Source organism: Nicotiana obtusifolia (assembly GCA_002018475.1). Lineage (NCBI taxonomy): Eukaryota > Viridiplantae > Streptophyta > Magnoliopsida > Solanales > Solanaceae > Nicotiana > Nicotiana obtusifolia. The sequence continues at coordinate 21,140 of MCJB01049279.1, forward strand.
CTTTTGATCGATTCAAATCCAGTTACATTACTATTAGCTTCTAAAACTGAGATAAACTTCCAAAAAGGATTAGTTGATCAAGCACACAGTAACTTATTTGAAAGATATCGTAAAAAGGATTTGATACCTATCATTTTTCAACCAAATTCCATTGTGTTGAAAGGAGCAAATTCTGAAGACATGGAATATTGCTTCCTTGCTAGAATAGGAAAAAAAGAGAGAAGAAAATACAAATAATAGAAAGTAAATAGCAATTTTTGCCCTTCGTCGACCTCTATTACAGTATTTACTGGACCACTCGGCAGAAAAATGGGATTCAAGGCGAATTATCATTTTTAGCCTGCGCTAAAAATTATTTACATCTAATAGTCGAAAAGTATATAAAATTTTGTATAATTTTTTTATATAACATACAGAATATATATATATATATATAAAATATACAAATTTTATATATTTTTGGACTATTATTTTTACAGCGACTATATAGTGTCATTTTTCCTAGAAAATCGCTCTCCAATTATATCTGGGCCTCATGGATTTCGTTTTTCATTTAACGTTCCTCTCCTTTTTGGAGTAATCTTCCTTAGTTTAGACATTATATTCCCACAAACAAATATCCTACAATTAAAAATATCCTTCCCTCCCTATATTCTGTTCCCAACAACAGATATCCTACAAATTTCCTCTTTTTCCTTTTCTTTTCTCTCTTGAGAAGTTTTGCCCCCCAAAAACCATATAAACTAAAGCTATAATATGTATGTTTGGGCATCTAAAGAATGAGCCTAAGATAGAGGGAAAGAAAGACTAAAAGAATGCTAGTGGACAACAATAAAAAGTGGACACAATAACGGACAACAATAAAAAGTGGAAGAAGACTAATAACTTTTATTTATTTTTTCTTTTCTTCTCTCGGAAGATATGATATTGGAAGACTAATAACCTTTTATCTTCGTTTAAGGATGGATGAATATTATTTTTTTCATTGAATGGCTCTAAGGCATATACTTAGATTTAATCACCAATCGTGTTTTTCCAGCCTTTTTAATCTTTTTTAATTATTAAATTAAAGTTATATCAAAAATGAACTGACAAAACAAAGGGACCACCCTCTAAGCCTAAGTATTCTTCAATGATCGATAGCATATTACTACCGTGAGAAAAAGGTGAAAAAAACTCCATTATGAAGTGTAATGAGAACCTGAGATCGGTGAACAATCAGTCGAAGGAGCGGAGTGTCCTTTCTTACTCTTTCGTGGGTGCTTCAAGGGAGCCAGTTCCGCCTCCGGTTGAGGAGGGAAGTTTCAATTGATACGCGATAGCTTCGACGAGTCGGGACGTTGAATCCTAACTATAATCCAGTGTTGTTAGAATATTTCAATTTCCTTTATTCTTTAAAGTTTACAAAGCAAGATGTACTAGGGTTTTATACTCTCTTGGTTCTGAGGTAGTCTCTTATGGACAATTTATAAAAATAAACTGAGTATAAAAATGTCACATTGTATATAACTCGAGTTTTGTATTATTCTCTGTTGAACTTCTTTTCGAGTCATTTGCTTATTGGTTAAATCAAGACGTTTGGCTAGCATGGAAACATATATGCATTTAAGACTGTTTAGATTTGCGACAAATTTTGAACTATGATATCTCACGATGAAAATTTCTTATGTACGAATATTTGAGTAGATTACATATTTGTCAATTCTTACTGAACAAATATTAACGTGTGAATGAAATTATATTTAGCTGTAATGAATTCAATAAATCGAATTTATATACCGTATGGTTTAAAAAAACTGAAAATTGAAAATGAAAAGTAAAAGAGAAACCAATAAACTGATTCCATTTGATTTGATTTAATATAGCAAACGACATAATTGGTTTGATTTTTTAAAAATAAAATTCAGTCACATCGAACAGTAAATTTTCCTTATTTAGAAGAAAATTAAGCTTCTCAAAGGGAACTCAAGAGGGTGAGAAAGAGGCATGGACCTAGGTCGGATTAGGTTTTAAAGTTGGCCAGGTCTTTTATATTGAATCGGGGTTTCCCATATGAATGTTTTAAGTCCAAAAGAAGGAATTGACGGGTGAGGGATAAATATGATCCAAAAGTATAACGGTAGGGATAATTATATTAAGAAACTAAAACGGATGGTAAATATAAATTATTTTCGATAGCAAAGGGGCAAATACGACCCTTTACCATTTTTTTTTCTCTTATATATATTGATCCTCTCTTGGACCATCTTTACGTCAAATTATCTGCTCTTCTCTCCTCCTTTACATTTCATCAAACTCAGCTTCCCATAACCATATATCTTTAAAAAGACACATATAGAGATACATACAAAAAATAGACTCAAGAGTAAAATGGCCACGAATCCTCCTCCATCTGAAGGTTACATAGACATTGAAGTGAACTCTAATTTCTCTTACTTTTCATGTTCTTCTATAGTCTCTTCCCCTCAAAATAGGGAATTTGAGTTTCAAATGGCCTCCATTACAAATGACAAAAAAACCACAACTTCCTCAGCAGATGAACTCTTCTACAAAGGCAGACTCCTTCCTCTTAACCAAAAAATACTTCCCAACTCAAAAGATTCCTTTGAAGAAGAAGAATGCTTTAGCATAAACTTGTTAATCACACCCTCAGGATCTTGTAGGGTGAGTTTGGAACTTAATCCAAATGATCACTTCTTTGAGTTGTCCACTGATCAACTCATTAATAGTCCTAAGAATGTGTGGTCAAAGAAGCTCAAGCTCATTAAACAATCTTCACTTGGCCAAAAGATTAAGGCTTCAAAGACATATCTCAAATCTTTGTTTTGTAAATCTGCTTCTACATATGAGTATGATCAGCAAATTTCAAATGGTAATGATATGATCAGGATGTCCAAGAAAATCCCATTGAAAAATAATAGAAGATGTGTAACTCCAAAACTAGCAAGTATAATAATGAATATTGACAAGGAAAGAGCAGTGGATAATGTTAGTAGTAATAATCATAGCAGGTCATTCTCAGCAGCAAAATTCAAGGGGCAATATCCAACAAAATGTTTGTCTTCCTATTCAACTAATTCCTCATCTGGTGGTTCTACTTCTTTCTCATCATGTAATTGTTCTTTCAACTCCAATAATGACTTTTATGAGTTGGATTTACTCAAGAGAAGCAGCAGTTTCAGTTTCGATTTAGAGATGGGTTCAATTGAGGCTGCTATTGCTCATTGTAAAAAGTCCTAAGAGCTTACCACAAATTGATCAGTATATAGTATTTGTTAGTTTACTCAATTCATGTCTAGTTTGGTTTTGTTTATGAAAACCGTAGTGGAATAGGTTTCTTAGTCTAGTCAATTAGATTTTATAGTATTATAAATAGGGGGTGTAATTACTTATTTCCTAAGGTTGTAATATGGAGAGGCAACTATGAGAAAGCGACGTAGGGAGATTCAAGAATTTATAAGTGAATAAAAGCATCCTACACCGTTCTCTCTATGGTTTGAAATTTCTTCTATATAGCATTAGTTGAATTTTGTAGTTGTGCCTAAATTATTCTTTGGGTATTTCAATCAACTCCCAAGATTGTAGTTGATCAGAGTCAAGAGATTAAAGACCTAGTCTTTGCAGATTTTGAATAAAATTTCTTTATTCTTTTTTTTTTTTGTTTTGTTATTGCAACATGTTGTGTATGCCAACAAAATCCCATATAGAAATTAATAAGAAAAAAAAGTTATATATAATAAGTTATAGAGTTACTCTTAATGGTGTGAGTCATTTTGAAGGATGACCTTGCTAGCTTGGCCTAAAGAATACTATATCATACCAAGTTAAGGATATTAGACAAATATCTAAATAGTAGAGTAATGGCGGAGAATGGGCCGACTTACTGCTTTTACCCGTTTGCGAGCTAGTTTACTACCTTTACATGTAATTTGGAGTTGCACGCCAAAAAAAAAGTATGTGGGCTTTGGTTGCCATCCATACTTGTGTTGTGGAAGTCATATAGTGAATCTAATGAATCTATAGATTTTGGCAATGAGTCATATGGTACTTAGTTCGACGAGAACTAGGGACGGATCTATATTATCAGGTATGAGTTCACTTGAATCTAATAATTTTTGTTCAAACCCTATATTTTATATTAAGAAATTCATTAAATATTTAAGAATTTTTAGCGTGAACTGCAGTCCATTTATTTGGTTATATTGTATATTAACTTAAATCGTTGTGGGAACCCATAAACTTCCATTCTTGAAGTCGCCTCTGACGGAAAGACTATTGAGTATGCAAGGAAAATCCCATATTGGAAGTTGATACAAAAACAAAAATAACACATAAAGTATAGGGATAATTTTAACGGGGTGAAGCTGGTTGAAGAATTATGAGTTAGCAATCTGTACTACTAAAAATAAATAACGAAACAGTAATGTTAAAATAAATCGAGCCCATTGAATACACAGTGTGTCCTTAAGGAAATTATTCCCTCAAATACCCGAGGTGCTGGAATATTATCCTCCCAAGATAGAACGATTTAATTCACCAGTGTATTAGTAGCAAAAACTCTGATGAACTTCGAAGTTCAAACCACTCAATGGTTGTAAAACACACTGGAATAAATTTGTGCAGATGAAGAAGAAGTCTTTAAGTTCAGAAAATTCGAAAAGAAAAATCTGAGGAATCAAAATGAATTTATAGCCAATGGAAGTACTGTTTCTGAAAGTCCACAACTCTTCAGAATAGTCATTTAAAGAACGAGAGGAAAATTTAAATAAAATTCAGGAAGAATTTAATCGGGTCGCGCACAAATCCGATTCGGGTTGGATATCAATCAATCGATCTTTGAACAAAGCCGAAGCCGAGCGAGCAACGACGACGGCGCGAGGCTGATGCAAGGCTTGCCTTCTTCTTAACTCTTTAAGAACTAGAAGAAGAGCCATTATATATATACCCATCAAAAACCTTTTCTTCCTCCAATGTGGGACAATGTCCATTTGTCATGAAGGGAAATTCAAGTATTTTATTTTTCCTCCATTTTCCATTCACTCTTTATTTTAAGCTAACCAAGCTTAAACCCAACATTGTGTAGGCTTGGCTCAAAGCGAATAGTATTACATCACGCTAAGACTATCTTTGGGTGGAATTAGCCCAACATAAAATACTAGAGATGAAAGAAAATGGTTTTGCAGAGGAATAAATCTGTGAAATTGGTTTCTTGCTAGTATTTGCAATTATTAATATATCCATCAGATGATTTCTTAGAGTGCACTAAATTTCAAGGGATGTTTTCTCTTTTTGTTTGATCTTCATATGTTTGGTTGTTTCGTAGAATCCTCATTGTTAGTTAACGTTAAATTTTGTAGTTGGTAGTTTGTCGACATCCATGTTCATGCTATAGCACTGACCGAGTATTCAGACATGCAGAAAAAAAGGAAATCAGAGTGAAGGTCGAAACATCTAATTTTCGGTGTAAATTCGAGAATCTTTAGTACACAAGTTAATATAATTAATACTTCAAAAATATTAAAATAAATTTGAGAAATTATAATTAATTCTGGTATAGAAAGCGTTTTCCCCTTAATGAATATTATACAGTGCGAATTCAAATTAATTGAGGCACTGACTATCGGATAACGAGTAGGAAATCAAAAAATATAATATGTCTTGATGATACAATTAACTTGATCAGTCAATGCTAGCATGAGACATAGCAATGGCATACTGTTAAACAACGCACATATTGGGATCAATAAACAAGGATATAAACAACCAAATAGTTCAACAATAGATCTTTCTTTTATATAGATGTCTTAGCTCTCAGCTAATTAAAATGACTTATTTGCAAACCAAACATTCACTCATTATACTACCTAATTGATGTTCTAGATTATAGTATCGAGCCGGTGGTCTATCGAAAATATTCTTTTTGTCTTTATTGGGTAGGGGTAAGATCTGTGTATATACTATTCTCTACAAATTCCAGAGGCAGATTTATGATTTGAAGATGGCGAGTGCCATAATTTTCTTTAATATACACCTTGCAATGACTAATACGTAATTTGTTAGAAATATTTATTTAGTATTTTTGAGTTTATTTGGGTCAACCTAATAGGTTTTTTTTTTATTTGTAAATATAAAATTACATAACAGATATAAAAAAATTAGCATTTTAAATAAGAAATCACACCTTTATTATAACAACACAACTAAATTAATAGTTTTACTAGAAAATTACGTCCTTTTTTTCCATATATATTAAAAATAAATTTACACAAGTAAGATAACATCTTCAATAAGGGAATTACATCAATCTGAATAAGAAAATTTTAAAAAGTATCTTCGATAGATGAATTATATCCCATAAGTATAAAATTAAATTAACTAAAAGTACCCAAAAATCAATATCATAAATCTCTTATTCTTTTAAGCAATGCTTACGAAAAACCATAGAATAACACAAATTTATGATATAATAAAAAAGATGATTTTTTTTTATCTCAATCCAAAATTCTCATTAAAATTCAAGTTTTTCGGATTTGAAAGAAAAAAACTCATAAATTTAAGATAAGAGAAATGCTTCTTTTATATAATTTTAAAGTTTTGGAGTCTCCTTTTTGAGTGTTCTTGCTAGAGATCACATATAAAAATAATAGAATAGAGAAAGAAAGTATAAAAAGTAATAAAACGACAAATAGAAAATTGGGGGGTAACCGAAAAGGAAAATCACTAGGACAAAAGGAAATAAAAAGCACAAAGAAAAGGAAAAGTCAGACAAGGTGCAAGATAAATTTCAAGTTTTACACACGAGAAAAGCTTTCAAAAAGATCTACTAGCCATGGCACTTTTGTCTAATTTACGGCTGCGGGTGACAAAATCAGATATTTAACCTAATTTAACAAAATTTAAATATAGGTATACAAATTTTTTATCATCTTAGCAGATGCCATGCTACTCCTTCCTAAAGGGGTGAATCCACCGTTGACAGATCTCATCTGTAAGATTACATTGAATATGTTATTGTTGTTATTGAGTCGAGATCAATTAAGTGGTGTACACTAGAAATTTTTGTGATTGTATTAGAGGTTTTTGATGCGCTTAAAAAGGATCCTTAAAATAGAATGCATAGCCCTTACACCACTAATACAAACCTCTACTGCTAGCCTTAATCATATACTATTAATGTTGGTTGCCTTTAGTTACCATCTTTTGGTTAATAATTATTTTCCTATTTTAGTAGATTTTTGAATTATTGGAGAGCGCAATGGCAAAGAAGAGAAAACATAATGCTAAGCCAGAAAAAGAAAAAGAAAATTGAAAAAGTATATTATAATATCAAATAATAGCCATGGCATACCTTCACCGACTAAGAAAGATGGGGTCTGGTTTAGCACTTCCCTTATCAGGACAAATAACTCACATTTTAGGTGTATATATATGTATTTCCATTTGGTGATATTGACAATTCACTATTTTGGGAAATAATGTAGTACTCCTGATGTTTTGACAGGTCTAAATTAAGAAATATCAGATAGAAGCTAACTCCAGAATTAATTTTAATCAATTGAATTCAGATTAATTATACGCTTTCGATACACAAACACGTTCAGAATACACTCCATATACATAAAAATGCATTGCCAAACCTAGGATATAATGTATATGCAGCTTTTATACATAGCATAATAATATATATATATGTATATATATATAATTTTTATACAAAACTACAATTCAAATTATCGTATGTGTACAATTCTATATATGTGTATATAAAATATTTAATACATTGTATAACTCTGTGTGTGTGTATCTATATATATATAATATTTATATAAAATTACATATAAGTACCGTCCAGCTTCCTTATTAAACCCAGACCCACCATCAACACTCACTGTAAAAGATCTTCACTCACAAACGACCATTATGACAACCACCTGTACGAAAAAGATAACCCGTCGATCTACCATAAAATCTCATATCCTCACAAAAATTATCATAACCACCAATAAAACACTAACAGAAATACACAGAGCTTGACTAAAAAATTTTACCTCTTCTACTGCCACTCTAATATCATTACCGTAGTATTAATCGAAGAAATTCTTTTAAGATTTAAATTGAACTTTTGGCAACTTTTCTATCTACTCAAAAGAAGTTTTTTCATATAAATGCAAAATAAAAAGAAAGAAATTTAGATCTGAAATGAGAAATAGAAAAAGGAGAATGAATAAAGAAGAGAGAGAAATAGATAAAGAAAGAAAATGAAGGAGAAGAAGACAAAAAAAGAAGAAGATGTGAGTAATTTCTATATGTGAGTGGGTTCTAGAAGATAAAAATTATTCTTGAGAAATGGGATGAAAGAGATAAAGTTAGGTTGGAAAACATATATAATAAATAATAAAGTTTTTAGGAGTATGTGATGTTGTCCGGATATAGAGATATGAAAGATTTTAGCTCAGACGGTAATAGTTGTGCTAATGGTTATGTTTTGATATTAAATTTATTCCACTGGACATTTCGGATAAAATGCAAAATTTTGGGTTATTAAATTTTTTAGGAACCATGCAGTGTTATTTTTTTAATTTTTTAGACGGCCATGCAGTGTTATTTTCTAATTATATTACACCATTAATACAAACCTCTACTGCTAGCCTTGATCATATACTATTGTTGGCTACCTTTAGTTACCATCTTTCGGTTAATAATCATTTTCCTACTTTAGTAGATTTTTGAATTATTGGAGAGGCAATGACAAAGAAGAGAAAACAAACACTAAACCAGAAAAAGAAATGAAAAAAGCTAAAAAGCTATTTTAGTATCTAATAATAGCCATGGCATGCCGTCAACGACTAAGAAAAATGGGGTCTGGTTTAGCACTTTCCTTATCAGGACAAATAACTCACAATTTAGGTGTATATGTATTCCCCTTTGGTGATATTGACAACTCACTATTTTGGGGAATCATGTAGTACTCCTGATGTTTTGATAGGTCTAAAATAAGAAATATCATACGGAAGCTTAATTTTAATCAATTAAATTCAGATTAATTCGCGCTACGGTAAGATTCATATAAAGATAAAACCAATCCTATCAAAAAATTTCTATATTAATTCTATAGTTTGAACTCGAAATCTTTAATTAAGAATAGAAATATTCCGTCCATCCTACCACATACTTTGTTGGTACTGGAAGATATTTAAATATACTGTAAGCTTTTCTATTTTAACCAAATCAAATACGTACCAGCATCGTGTATATTCAACGGTACAAAAGTGACCAAGTGGTTATGTATCCAACTACTAGTACAGAAATATATCATTTTCAACAAAAAGATCTTCACAAAATAGCCACATATTGTATCAATGTAGTTAAACAGTAAGCTATTTCGACATATGGCTAAATTACAAAACTTGCTCTAAATAAGTTATAGGGGCCTAGGAATATGACAGTTCAAGGCTCATTGCTGGACAAAATTTCCACACTGGAGCAGAGAATGTTCTAGGCATGCATAACTACAGAACCTCAATTCAATGGCATATATTAACTATCTCACAAGTTGCATGGGGCACATTCGAGTTTCATAATAATAGGATGCAATATTACACGAGTCACGAATTAAATATACATCTTTCTTTTTTTTGTTGGTATATTTAATTAATCACCTATTTTTCCAAAAAGTTTTATTCTCAAGCGGATTTTAACTAGAGAAATATAGGTTTATAAAAGTGTATATTATCATATAAGTAGTGTTTATACACACATATGTATTATTATAGAACTGACTTCGTCTTCTTCCTTGAGCCTCTGTAAAATTTAACTCAAATATAGCTTAAATCTACTTCAAACCACTTCAAATTTAGGTTTTGAACTCCTCTTCATATTTCCTACCGACTGAAATAACCCAACGATATTTTCAAACAAACCCAACGATACCCATTTCGAAATTAACCTCAAATCTCAGATCCAAGTTTTGCTTTCAAACTCAAAATCTCATATATGATTCAAACATAAAATTTTCAGCTCTTCACTTATATTTTTTTAATCAATCAAGTGTTATATTTAACAAAATTGAACTCCAACAATGGAGATTTTCTAATTATCTCCCCAAATACTTAATTATTAACAAGAATTGCAAATGTTGAATTTGTACATTCCCTAGAAGAAACATGCAGATGCTAATATTCTTGAAAATTGAAAAGTGACTGACTTTCTACTCTTTTTTTTTCGTTTTTACAGTGAATGAACTTCAAAAAATAAAAAAATTATAAACTAGTATTAGTACTCTCGTGATGCGCAGACTTAGGTTATTTAAATCATGTGCAAATAACCTTAAAATATAAACCTCTTATATAAAAATTATATAATCATTAGATATTAATTAAGAAGCAAGATATGAAATTATTGTTCAAATCTCATAGTGGACAACTTATTTTTTATTTCATTTGTAGCAACCTAACCCCTTTATTCGTTTCACTATTAATATTATAGAATACTAAACATGTCATGTTGTGATCTGTCTTGTTTGAGCATATTAGATCATATTATTTTAGCAAAATTCTTACTATCACTCTCTTTTGATCTGAAAGTCAAATATGTCTTATTCATCACATCATTTTTATGCAAATTCTTTTTCTTTTTGTTCTTTACTTACAGTTATTGTATTATTTATTATTAAACATTATTATACTATCATATAATCTTTTATTAGCTTAATAATTAACTTAATATCTTGCTTATTATCCTTTTAATAGTCTTTAATAAATACACATTTTTTATTCTTAAAATTTAATATATTTTTATGTTTGTATCCTCTTATTAAATTTTTTTTAATCATTTAAATCTATCAGTATTTAAATATAATTTAATTAATTAATTAATTTATTTTAAATTAAGTATCCTCGCACTACTTTTATTTTTTTATACATTCTCTTCCCTACTATAAATTCAGCCACACCACAGTGACCCCGAAGCGATCTTCTTTTAGGTGCAGGACGAAACCCGACAGCCAATTGCTGGCTTTGAATAACCAGCCCAGCAACAAACTCAATTCTTCCATAACATAAGGGGGCGAGCTTGCACGCGATTTTAATTAGTTTTTATATTAGTGTTTTACCTATAACCAAAATAATATCACATTTTATTTCAAATTTTAACTTTGAATTAGTCTAAAATATTAATACATATGTTCTTTGATTATTATGTTCCAAATGTATTGAGTTTTCTTATAATTATTTTTGTATTAGATGCAGTTAAATTTTCTTTCATTTTTAGTTTTAAGATACAAATTTAATTTTTAATTTTTATTAGTAAAATTACCTACGTTAAAAATGTATAAACTTAAATTAACTGCACTAGATTCAGATATTAATCATAAAAAAAAAAAAATTAATTATTTGAACACATTATATTTAAATGTTGTAGTAGTATTTTCACTGTCATTTTATTTCTTTACGCACATTTATTTCATTTTTAGTTTTAAGATACAAATGTAATTTTAAATTTTCATTAATAGAATTACCTATATTAGAAATTTATTTTGTATTTTTAAAATTTAATTTTTTTATCAATTTTTTATTTTTCATAAATAAGCCTTCAATTTCGTGGTATTATCCATAGTTTGAGCATTCTCATCATAATTTTAAGAAATTTCAAATATCATATTCAAATATTCTTTCCCTTTCGTTTCTAATAGTAAATTTGTAATTATTTTTTTTAATTTTGCTATTTTTTAAAATCTAATATGTAGTCTTATTACGTTTTATGTAGCTTTTCATTAACTTGTAACTTTATTTTATATCATTATTAACTACTATTCTCTAGTATAATATAGATAAATATATAATTTTTAATCATAAAATAAATATTTGTTTTGTTTTAAAAATATTGCTCGAAAATTTAAATTTGTTAATAATATTTTTAAGTATTGTATATTTACTTTATTTTATTTTCTAAACTTATGACTTACAAGTATCCTCACATTATCTCTAATTTACTTTTTATTAATAAATATTTTTAGTTTTTGATTTTATCTATTAGACTTGAGTGACATGGACTTTTCCATATTATGACTTTCTTATCATAATATATAAAACTTTATCATCTCAAATATAAATAAGTTTTACCCTTTTTTCTCTAAGATAAAAAATATGATTTTTTTTTTTATCTTTTTCTCTATTTATTCATTATTTTTGCTATTATATTATTTATATCTAATATTATAAATTTTAATTTTTCATTAGCTTGTTTGAATTTAATATCTATTTCTACTACACTCATTCTAATATAATTTAGAGAAAAATTAACAAATTATTTCAAGAGTATTTTTGACTTTATTGTTCATATTCCAAAATATGATTTTTCTTATCATATTTCAAAAAATAAATCTCATCTCAAGTTCAAATAATTCTTTCTATTTTCTAAATTAGACCTCATTTTCAAAAAGTTATGTTATGTGTTCAAACTTAAATTAATCGCACTCGATTCAGTATTAATCATAAAAAATATTTTTGTAGTTGTTTGAACATGCACTATCTAAATGTTGTAGTAATATTTGCGTATAAAATATCTGTTTGCCCGATTTATCAATATTAATATGACTTTATTATTTTTATTATTAAAATATTTTTATTAATTAATTAATTTTTTTCTTACCTTATGAATAATTTGTATATTTTATGTAAGATCTTATTTTGCTACTTGATTTTTTTATTTTTTAAAGACAATAGACCTTTAATATCTTAAGTAAATGTTAGTTTTATTTAATATTTTAACTTACTCCAAAGTATAAATAGTCATAGGTTATCTCAATTTACATCTTTCTATATTTTTTATTCTTTTCTATTATAGTGTTTTAATTAAGTTTTTTACCTCCATATTTCTAGCTAATATAGAAGAAAGTCTAGGAGTGAGTCAATATATAAATATACATATAGATATAGATATAAATACAAATACAAATATAGATATAAATATAAATATAATTATAAATATAAATATATAGATTAGATTTGTCTAAGATCTATTTAGATTATGTATAAGATTCATTCAACTATTTTCATTAATTATGTTTTTATTTATAATTTTTAATTATTAATGTTGTCCTAAAATTGTCAAGTGGCTTCATTTTAACTTGCCACTTGACTTAACCACAATGCATACTACCATCCTTTTAATATAACATAAATGGAAAAAAGGGAAGGTAAAGATCAAAGAAGCAAAACAGAAGAAGAAAGAGGATTTCATATATGAAGAAGCTTACGGGGTTATGGACCGTGAAAGAATTGGGTCTTTAATGTTAGGATAAAGATGAAAAATAAAATTCAAGTTGTATACAAGGTGGGTCAACTAAGTAAGAAGGTAAAATTTTAATAGCATTGTTCTTTCAATTATTAACCCGTAAATTTTTCTATAATCAATATATTATTTGTATATTTGGTGCAATTGTTAGTATTTTGACTGCCGTGTTCTTCGGACAAAATTCGATCCTTTTACGTTAAAATCTCAATTTGTAGAAAGCCTTCGATGGTTTCCTTTTGAAAACATAAATTAAATATGCTACAAAGCCCTTTAGTTTTACGGCTAATAATCATCTATTATTTATTAATAGTACTTTTGGTCCCTTAGTTATAATAAATTTTGATTTTAGTTCTTGTGATATATGACTAAGCATATTTAATTATTAATTAATTAATTTGTGCACTTTTGATCCCTTCGCTTGTGAATATTTACATATTTACAAATTTATTAACCATTCAACCAGTTAATTATTCATGTATTGCGTTAACTTTGTATTGTTACTCCGTATTTTAGGTTTATATAGTTTTATAAATAGCCAAATATAACGGATTTCCTAAAAAGGATAAAGACATACACACTTTAAGTAATTAAAAGTTAAATGTGGTTAGTCATATATTACCAGGATGAAAATTAGAATTCACCAGTAACTAAGGAACCAAAGGTCCTATTATCCCTTTCAAACATTTATTTAGAATTTTCGTACATAGTGATGCAAAATGTAAGCTTTTAAATACAGGTGAAATTAAAAAATAGTCAGATTTACAAGTGGTAATTGAAAAATAGCTATATTTTCAAAAGTAATCAAAATTTAGTCACTTTTCATGTAAAAATAAATTTGAACGAAGTCACTATTCAAAATCCGAAAATTATTCCAGCATAATATACTAGAGTTCCAGCATAATATACTGGAGTCTCAACATAATATATTGGAGTTGCAGTATAATATACTTGAGTTCTACCATAATATACTGGTCTAGCATAATATGCTGGAAGTTCATACATAGGTGCTCCAATCTCTAGTATATTATGCTGGAACTTTTCTTGTGTTGGAGTTCCAGCATAATATACTGGAAGTTCATACACAGGTGCACCAGTCTCCATATATTATGTTGGAACTTTCCGTATTACAACAAAATAATGGCTATTTTTTAATAATTTTGCAAAAACTGACTATCTTTTAATTACCTGTCCGAAAACTAGCTAACCCGTTCTATTAATACTGAACTGTGTCTTGAGTATCATTCTGAATTTATTTGGGCTGAGTCTCCGCAATCAACCCATAATGTTGAGACCAGTTACTACTCTACCCGGCTGGTCAGCCTTTTTTTCTTCATCTTCATCTAAAAACGTACTCAAGTCAATTAAAATTAGAATATGAACTTAAAATTATACTTGATCTTTATTCGTTATTGAAGTCCCTGACGTTTATCGGGATACTTGAGAGAGGGGTGGTCTGGTCAGACTTTGTCTACCTTGAACTTTGTCATCTAGGTCAACTGAGTTTTTTTGTTTTTTTTTTTCATATAATATTCGGCATTTATATTGGAGTATCGATTAATTTGAATTGGCATCACATAAATTTATTAAGCAAGAAAACGTTCTCTATTAAAAAATATTTTCATTTGCAGAATCTGAGATTTCTAATTGCGGATGGAGGAATCCATTCATCCCACGGCAATCCTTGGTGGTAAGTCTGAGCATTAAGCCATTACTATTGCTGTTCTCTGGTTATTAAAGAATGTATTGTTGATATGCAAGTGGAAACCACAATCTCAAAACACAACCCCTTGTTCCTTCACATTCTTTTAGTTGTACTTTTTAACCCATTGAATGATAACATGACTAGCAATAGAAACTTAGTTTTTCATCTTATGGGATCTACAGCAACTTGAGAAGACGAGAGAAATTTTGTTTCTCTTTACATATTCTAAAAATATTGCCATTCTATATGGCAAATGTCTATTCCTCTTTTCCTTTTATTCTTCTTTTTCCCTTTACTTCTGCATAATATGTTTTTCTCGGACATAAGTAAGAGCATAAATGTAGAGGAAACTGATTAAGGAAATTATAAGAAACCAAAAGGCAAAAGCCATGTGGCATTCATCCCCAGTCTAATGAATTTTATATTATCAGAGTCATTCAACGAAAAGTGAAGCCTCCAAAAGAGTAGAATTTGTTCACTTTTGAAGATAACACAAATTACTCACTACAACAGATAAAAGTAGCACGATTATGTAAAATTTCTTAAAATGACGAGTATGTAACTTAAACTTCATATGAAGACAGTATATATAGCTTAAACCTCTACATATACGTAGTGATATGCAATAACTATTACAACAACCACTTGGAGGCTGGAAAGTGGCGGAGCACTACTATTGAATAAAAATTTGAGCAAATACTGAAGTGGAAATCAAACCCAAGTAGCACACTAAAAATCAAGTTGCGGCCCTTTTTCAAATCGACCAATGTAATTGCCTAAGCTTTGGGTCTTAAAGTATCAATTAAAAATTTATATCTGTTATTTAAGATATATGCACATATATATTCATACGTTATTTTTGAAATTAGTGGGCCGGTGACCCCTACCCTGTCCGCCTATAATCCACTGGACCACTGGGGCAGAAAAGTGGCTCTCCATTTATATTGGGCCTCAAGGTTTTCGCATTTCATTTGACGTTTCTCTCCATATATATTGGGCCTCAAGATTTACGCTTTTCATTTGACGTTTCTCTCCTTTTTGGAGTAATATGCCTAGCTTTAATTCCTACATTCTGTTTCCCACAAACAAATATCCTATAACTATCTCCTCTTGTTTTCATTTCCCCCCACTTTTTAGACAAATATCCTGTGATTCCTCACGACGGAAATTTCTTATATTTGGATATTTCAGTAGATCATAGGTTCATCATTCATTCATTTGATTGATTTTTATTGTAGTATTGACGTTTATAACATATATCTATAGCTCTAGTGGACAAAATACATTGCCTTTATATTTCATATTGTTAAAAAAATTCAAAAAGTGAACGAAAAAAGAAGAAGGCAAAACCGAAACCAATTAATCGATTTTATTTATTTTGAATTATATTTAACAGACTACATATTAGTTTTATTAACTTTTAGATAAAAAATTTAGTCACATCGAACAGTATATACTAATAATTAAGTTGGTATTTACCAGCTTATATACGCTTTTTGCTTGATTTTTTTATTGGTGTTAATGGATAAAAATAGTGCACTTATTGTGATTTATTGTAAATTTCAGGTTTTGTATGTTGGAGAAGAAATCGAGGGAAAACAAGTAAAAGAAAAAGCTAAACTGAAGAAAAGAAGAAAATTCTGGTAGGATTTGAAAGTGGCCAGTGTTGCAAATTCAGCCAAAATCTGGTCAGAGACGCAAAAATGGGCAGAAATGCAGATATGGGGGCTGTTTGTGTAATTTTTGACCGATGGAAAAGTTGTGGGACTATAAAGGGAGGACTTAGGAGAAATTTTACACATCTTTGGCCATTTATCCAAGCTTTGGGAGCAAGGGATCAACACCAATACCATTGAGAGTGAAGATTTGGATGCACTTTATTGAGATTTTCTTATACTTTTTAATTTCAATCTTCAATTCTCAACTTTGTATCAAATTGAGTATGGTGTTATTTTAAGTTGAAGATGATGTTTTAGGGATATTTTAATATTAGGGTTCGATTTTACTGTCTTGTTACTGCATTGTTTTTGTATTAATTGAGTTTTGATTATTCATGAAATAGGTCTTTAGTTTATTCAATTAATCTTGCATTGTAATGATTTTCAAAAAGAGAAGCTAACCCTAGGACATTCTCACTTGACTTAATTCGCCTTGGGAAACGAAATAAGGTTCGAGCTGGGTTAGATTAGTTAACGAGATTCTAGATTAATTGAGGGATTGATTAATCTTAGTCTAATAATTAATTAAGGTTAGAGATAATCTTTTTTGCTTGTAGCCTAAGATTGAAAGGTTCTCAATGTAACTTAGTTAGATTAGGAATATCAACTGGGTTTGACTCGCTAGTTATTGAAAAATACTAGTGGGTAATTAATTTTCAAAGCTAATGACTTAGACCTATGATTAATTCGTAGGAGTTAGTTAAATACATTAGATTTACTTGATTCTCTCTTTTCCATTTTCTCTTGTTTTCTTGCTTGCGAAAATGCTATTGATCATTTATTCGCTTTCTTAGATTCAATTTATCTTTCGTATGTTTTAGTTCACATCATATTTTATAAAGGGTTTTGCTTAGTTAATTAAATTGGTGATAATCCCTCACGTTCTTGATCGCTCTTATATTGTTCTCTTTGAGATTCGATCCCAACTTATAGTTGAGTAAATTGTATTGCATGCAACATTATCATATCTCATTTAGAGGTGTGTTACGTTGTGTACATGATCATACATACCTAGTTTTACATCAATTTTTATCACAATTCATAAGCACCAAGATTTTTTTTTTCTTTTTCTTAAACAAGAAAGTTCCTAGTATTTCCTCAAATTATTTTTCTTATATGTATGATCCTCTCTTGGCGCCATCTTTACTTCAAGGGATCTTCTCTTCATCTCCCTTTACATAGCTCCCCATAAGCATTTTTCAAATAAGCACAACATAAGAAAACAAACTCATGAGTACTAAAATGACCACAAATCCTCCTCTTTCATCAAAATACTACTTAAATAAAGATTACATAGACATTAAAGTGAACTCTTATTACTCTTACTTTTCTTGTCCTTCTACTATCTCTTCCCCTCAAAATAAAGAATTTGAGTTTCAAATGGCTTCCATTACTAATGACAAAAAAATCACAACTTTCTCAGCTGATGAACTCTTCATCAGAGGCAAACTCCTTCCTCTTCACCAAAAACTACTTCCAATAGATTCGTTTGAAGAAGGTGAAGAAGAAAGTTTTTGTATAAACTTCTTAATCACTAGCGATAGCAACAGTCCAATTAGATCATGCAATATTTCTCCATCAGAATATTGCAAGGTGAGTTTTGAACTGAACCCAAATGAATGATTTAGTACTGAACTCACCACTTGTTCCATAGATGATGATGATGATGATGATGATGGTGATGATGATAATAATAATAATAGTCCTAAGAAATTGTGGTCTAAGAAGCTCAAGCTATTTAAAAATTCTATAATGAGTCAAAAGATCAAAGCTTCAAGGGAATTTCTCAAGTCTTTGTTTAGCAAATATTCTTGCAAGAAAGCCCCATTGAAAAATAATGAAATGTGTGGTGCAATAGTACTAGCCAGTATAATAAAGAATATTGATAGAGCTGATGAGGACAATAATGTCAATAATTATATTAGGTCATTTTCTATCGCAGCAGAAATCAAGTGGAATTATCCAACAAAAAATTTGTCTTCCTCATGTGATGGTTCTACGTCTTTCTCATTATCTAATTATTCCTTCAACTCCAATAATAATTTTTATGACTTGAGTTTACTCAAGAGAAACAACAGTTTCACTTCAGAGATGGGTTCAACTGAGGCAGCTATTGCTCATTGTAAAAAAATTTAAGAGATGGGATATTGACCACTCCCACGAGGATCTTTTGCATCTATACCCGGTTCTGGGGTCACAATTGAACCTATACCCAATTTGCAAAAAAGTTTACAAGCGTACCCACTTTACGATCAACTTCAGACTTATGGGGTCTGAAATTAAAAAAAATTAGTCTGAAGTGGAAAATTACACTTCAAATGCACTTAAGGCCAAATAGGTCTGAAGTGCAACCAATGGTTTCATGCACTTAAGGCTAATAAGTCTGAAGGGCAACTTAAGGCTAAAAAGTTTGAAGTGAAAAATTGCACTTCAGATGCACTTAAGGCCAAAAAGTCTGAAGTGCAAAAAATGTTTTCATTCACTTATGGCCAATAAGTCTGAGTGAAAATTTGCACTTCAGATGCACTTACGGCCAAAAAGTCTGAAGTGCAATAAAGGTTTTCATTCACTTATGGCCAATAAGTCTAAAGTTAAAATTTGCACTTCAGATGCACTTGCCAAATAGGTCTGAAGTGCAACAAACGTTTTGCTACACTTAAGGCTAATAAGTCTGAAGTGAAAAATTACACTTCAGATGCACTTAAGGCCAAAAGGTCTGAAGTGCAATAAACGTTTTACTACACTTAAGGCCAATAAGTCTGAAGTGAAAAATTGCACTTCAGATGCACTTAAGGCCAAAAGGTCTAAAGTATAACCAACGTTTTTATGCACTTAAGGCCAAATAGGCCTGAAGTGCAAGTTGCCCAGAAACAGTTCCATACGGCTTAATACCTAAATCTACTCCAAATGAGCTCAAATTTGAATTATAACCTCCAAATATCATCGGGAACAAACCCCAATCATCAATTGTTCAAAACAATAATAAATCTAATGAATTCATTTTGCAATTATGAAAAGAAGAAGCCCTAAGCAATTGTAAAAAATAAAGCATCATAACAGCTCACCACTGTTAAATATCGTAAATTATCTTAAAATATGTTCACAAACACCATATAAAATCACCGTCACTCGAAGAAGAAGAAGAAGAAGAAGAAGAAGAAGAAGAAGAAGAAGAAGAGAAAGGAGGAGGAGGAGGAAGATGAGGAAGAAGAGGCATGAGGTTATTTAAAAAGTGACTACAAGTTAAAACGTTTTAAAAAAGCAGATATAGGTTAAATAGGGGTGACCAAATAGCATGCCCGTGCAATTTTTCCCTCCCAAGATTGCAATTGATCATAGTCAAGAAATGTCAAGAAATTAAAGACCTGCAGATTTTGAATAATTTTTTTTCTTTTTTCTTTTCATTTCTTTGTTACTGCAAAGGGTTTGGTTACATGTAAGGTGTAAAGATATTCTTAGTGGTGTGAAGACTTTTGGAAAAGACTATATATG
The DNA here is from genome assembly GCA_002018475.1 of Nicotiana obtusifolia. Classification (NCBI taxonomy): domain Eukaryota; kingdom Viridiplantae; phylum Streptophyta; class Magnoliopsida; order Solanales; family Solanaceae; genus Nicotiana; species Nicotiana obtusifolia. Next base: position 41,345 of record MCJB01049279.1, read on the forward strand.
CTTGACAAGAAATAGACAATATCATATTATGTTAAGGGATCATAACTAATAGTTCATTGAGACGACTAACAAGTATAGAGATGACAAAAGAATGGCGTGAAACGGGCCGACTAAAAAATATAAATAGACAAAATTTAAGAATTTTTTCCACAAACCTAGCAGCATCAGGTATTTTACATAACATGGAAGTTAAATAATTCATTCCCTAGCATATAGCTTTAAATCTTGGACCCAAAATCACGCATTCAAAGCATTTATTTCCTTAAAAAAGGTTAATTAAGTTACATTATTCAAAATAGATTTTGTACTTAATTATTACTCACGTTGCATTATTTGGTTATTCTCATTTACAAAATAAACGAAACTAACAAATCTGGAATATAAGATGTATAATAATATACATATGGAAGCTTAAAATATAATCTCATAATTGTGATAATATACATTATATAAGTCATGTATAAATTATAATTAACTATGTACAAATTACATTAGATAACTTATATATGATGTAAACCGTGTACAAATTATACCAGATAATATACCAAGTAAAAATTACATATATATATATATATATATATATATATATATATATATATTTATATATTTTAACATAAATTCTTCAACCATTGTATATATTGATTGTGTATTAATATTAATAATAATAATGAATAATAAATATATACATGAAATATATATGAAGTACATACTTATTCATGTGTATATGCGTGATATAATTGATGATATTTAATAGTGTATAAATCACAATGGTATCCTTGTAGAAGAAAGATAAGCGTAAATCAACGAAATAAAGGGAAATTTCTTTTTGGTATATTTTGGTTTATAGAAAGAGAGATAATCTGGAATCTCTCTTTTTTTTTTTTTTTTGGGAAGAATCTGAAGTATTTCTAGTGTTGGTAGAGATGAAATTCTTTCCTTAAATATAGGTTATTTTCATGGAAACGGTTTCCTTAATGCTGGCCTTTTGGGTTTCAAGTGAGATTCCTATTGTAGCGGCATTTAAGGAATTGTGGTTACATGTATATTTTAAATAATGCTACATGTGTAATAAAATTTGTTATTATTACAACAAACAAAGAGTAGTATGAGTTAAATGAGAATAATTTTTGTAAAGAGATCATCCATGTAATTTTAAAAACTCTTTTAATGTTACTTGATTGCAGGCTGGTTTAGTGTCATTACATGCAAAAGAAATATGTGGGCTTTCGTGATTATAAATATATAGATGATGTGGATGTCACGCATTGGACTCAAAATAAGTCCATAAATCTTGGTAATTTTGAAGAAAAGATAGTTGAATTTGCGAATAAAGTTGTATTGGGTTAAATAAATGTAAAGTCGGGACGGAAACTACTGTAGTTAAATTGTTTGGGCTGAAATCACGAAGTCGAAGTGCTCGGGCCGAAATCAGGAAGTCAAACATGAGAGTCGAAGTCGGTTCGATTGGTCAGGAAAGATCACATGATCGAG